>JAJJMA010299818.1:0-10018 GCA_023529015.1 Papaver nudicaule
AGTCCATAGTTGTTACCACCAAAGTTCATACCAAGTTGGCTGTGCACAGCTTGCTGTTGTTGAATTGCGGGCATTGGCTGCATCTGACTATGAAACCACATGGAACGGACTTGAGCTTGCTGGTGTTGCATGTAGTTTGCACTCTGCTGAACCGAATTAGGAATCTGAGCATTCATTGTGGGTTGTTGGAGTGTATCAGTACCAGCAATGGACTCCAGGTACGTAAGATTTTGTTGAAGCCTCGCTAGCTCTGCAGGTTGGCTCACTTTTCCGTTGTTCTGGTCCTCGAGAATCTTCATGATCAAATACCTGTTCTCGTCCAGATACAGTTGGATTTGATCCGTTGTGAGGGTGTTGGGATTATGGTCTGCTGCCATCATAGGTTGCATCTGCATGAATTGTTGCTGCATTTCTCACTCACTCAATCTCTCTTATGTATTTCTCTGCTCTCATACTATGCTTAGATACAGATCACATCATTTACACATTCATAGAATGATCCATGTAGTCATAAATTCTTAAGATTCTGGAGATTAAAATTATCAGGTAAAAGATATGGACCATGTTATACCAACTTGTTTAGGATCTCTTGACCAGGGAGGAGCTAGAAACAAAGCTATGGGTTAGGCAAAAGACTTGCCAAAACTTGGGGCTAGGCCAATGTATTAAATTGGGCTTTGGTCCCAGCCCAGCAGAGCAGGTAACTGCCTAGTGCCTACCCTTGCCAAGGATTGGTTTTTTGCCACTGCTCTTGACATGCTTAAGTTATTATTTCGCGGTGCTCCAAATAAAAACTAATTTATCTTGTGGAATGAAAAATCCATTCTGCACCATCCACTCATATAAAAAAAACGCATTTCGTTATGTATAGTTTCTGCATCTATCGGATTATATTTCAATCGTCTACTTTCTGCGTGATAGCATGAACCACTTCCATAGATCTTGTTTATAAGGTGTTTGGTTACACCGTAAGAAGTAACTTTTCGATTTGACTAGGTCAGGATCAGGGTGTTCGGCAACCCTTTCAGAAATTGCTCGACTTATTCAAGTCAAAAAGCTAGAAGTTTTGGTACATTCAAAATTAGCTTGCGACTTAGTACAATTTCAAATTGACTTTTATAAGACAAAAATTACCTAGCTATTTTGAGGGCGAGCTCTTTTTTAGTGAGGGCGAGGGCTAATCCAAAATAGGGTTACAATGAAGTAAAATGGTCATCCCATATGAAATATATTTTTTTTAAATACAAAACAACCCTTGATTAGTAGAGATTAATGATATGATTAGTTGTTAACTCAATTTGATTAGCAAAAATTATTAGTGCGAAGGGTTATATTATGGTTATGATAAAAAATTGAAATTAGAATTATTTGTTTAGAGAGAGAAGAAGGAGAAAGAGAGGGTTTAGGGGGGAAAAACTTGGGTTTACCCAAAATGAGTGATTCAAGCCCTAAAAACGATTGTGAGTTTCTCTTAAGTCGTGTCGATCAATCATGTTTCATAATATAGAAGATGAAGCCGCTATGGATATGTTGCACGATCAAACTCGATTGTACAATGAAGAACAAGACTCTCTTGGGTATGAAGATCCTTTTGATGCAAACGAGTCTCAAAAACACTCAAATGAACAACCCAATGGTGAATACAACGAGGTATGCATCCTAAAATGTCGTGATTGTATGTCATATTCCTTAAATCTTCAAAAGCATGCTTGTTTTGAAACCAGAGTCGTCACAGACTGTGTATAATAACTTGACGATTTTACAAATCGTCAAGGAATTTTTGATCATCATGACGATTCTGTAATTGAAACACACTCAGAGATGAACAATCGTCACTCTTTTAGTTCTGACCATGACGATTTTATGGCATGCAAATTTACGTGGGTCCATTAAATGCTGCTCGTCATGGTCGTGTTTATAACTGTGACGATTTTAGGGTCTCAAAAATTTATCTTTGTCCAAAAAACCAACTAAATCGTCATGATATTTTTGAAAACCATGACGATTTCCTTTGAAAATACTTAGGTCGGCATACAACTAGAAACAACCTTGACGACTTTTGTGGTCTTTCTGACGCCTTCTTTCTATGTAGTTACCGTTGTTGGATGCGGAAGAATTAGACACTCAACCAGAAGCCCTCAAAATGAGAACTGAAGATACCACCGAATTTTGTTTGACTAATGAGGTATGCCAACTTTGTTTTTTTTTCGCACATGTTTCCATGTCACTTGATTTTTTTCCTTTGTTTGAAATTTATCATCTTTGTTAATGTAGACATGGGAAAGTAGGGATGAGGCGATAGAGTGGGCTAAACGAAAGCAAAAGAAATAATGTGCGTGGTTGTGAAGAGTAATAGTGTAGTAAAAACTTGGGTTCAAATGATTTGCCAGCATGGACGCAAATTGAAAGTCACAGAAAAAAGGGTTATGTGTACCAGCGGAAGACCACCGAGAGAAAAGTGTCCAGGACTAACTCAAAGAAGACGGAATGCCCTTTCAGGATGATATTCAATAAGAAGTGGGGTAGTGACAATAGGTGGTATTTGAAGAGAATAGCATGTGGTTGGCACAACCATCAGGAACCTGATTCTCTTGTTGGATATGCTTATGTTGCAAAGTTGAGTCCAGCGGAAATTGATATAGTGAGGGAGATGAAAGGAATTGCACCGCAAAAGATTCTGAGTGTGATTAAAGAGAAGTTCAAAGGCAACCTTTCCACACTATCCCAAATTTACAACGCTAGATCAATGTTACGAAGGGAGGAATGGGATGGAAGAATGGTTATGCAACAATCGGTTTGGTTGGCAGAGAAACACAATTATTACATTAATCAAAGGATCGGGATGAAAGACAAGGTAACACATATTTTCCTGTCTCATCCCAAGATGATAGAATTAGCTCTGTGCTTCCCTCAGATATTGATGATGGATTGCACTTACAAAACCAATAAGTACAATCTGCCTTTACTGAACATCGTGGGTCAAACGTCGGAGAAATTGTCATTTACTGTGGTTGGTGTTTTATGCAACACGAGACAAGGGACGACTACAAGTGGGCACTAAACGAATTGAAAAAAATCTACAAGGGTCAAACTCCGGGGGTGATAATAACGGATATGGATATTGCATTGATGGGGGCAGTACAGGATGTTTTTCCGAATGCACAAAATTTCCTTTGCACTTGGCACATCCAACAAAACATCTTAGCAAGAACAAAGATTTATTTCCAAAAGCCCAAGGGAAAGACGGGTTGTGAGCGTTTGGAAGAGGAAGATAACCGAAGAAGTAAACTGTCTAAAGATGAACTAAAGGAGGAGAAAGATAAAGATGATGCCGAATACGTAGCGGGGGGTGGGGGGGAATGGAAGGAGTATTTGTTAGACTGGGATGAATTGGTTCACTCGAAGACCAAGGAGAAGTTTTATGTAAATTTGAAAAAGTGGGAGGAATTATGGAGGCCTAAGTATCATAAAGCGGTGGATTATTGCATAGATGCGTGGTTAACCGACCACAAACAAAGGTTTGTTTATGCATGGACCTATGATTATCCTCATTTCAAGAATGAGGCAACGAGTACGGTTGAGGGAGCTCATGGTCGGTTGAAGAGGATGTTTGATGTATGTCACAATGGGGTTGTTACGTTACAAGAAGGTATCCATGAGTATAGTAATCATGATTTGTGGAAGATTCAAAAGGAAATGGGAAAGAGTAGGAACTCGTTTTGCACCAATTATAATGAGGAGGAGAAAAGATTTATTCGTTATATTATGTTCCGAGTATCGCATTGGGCGATAAATTATATGATGGAGCAACGTGTTATTTTTAAAAAGATGGAAGAGCAAGGTATAGTGCAAGTTTGTGAATGTAAGACGATGATCGGTATAGGACTTCCGTGTCTTCATCGTCTCGGTAAATATGAAGATCATATTCCGCTTGAGGATATTCATCCCTTTTGGCAACAACTCTCATTTGTTCCTGCTCCTACATTCAAGGATACACAACCTTGGGTTGACACCGATGCGCATCGTGAAATAGTTGAATCATACCCCACCATGAATCATGTGAGTAAACAAGCTTTGCATGAACGTACTATTCTTTCCGTAATTTGGTGTTGACTACTGCTGAAGAACCAGAGATAGAAAAACCCACTGGTAGACCATTCAACGGAACCTCTTTTAGTGAAATTAGGAAGGAAAAGAAGTTTCAAAAAAGTACTAAGAGGGACCCCACCCTAGCAGAGTTAGTGGAAGCCGAGTACACAACGGGGGAGAAGAAGCATAAGACTGGCCGGAAGATGGTGCTTACCCAAGAGAGTTCTGCTCACCCAAAAGAAAAAGTTCTATCCAAGGTTAGAGAAACAACTCAAGGAGTGGGAACACCATTATTGTCATCGTGTGTAGGAAGTGCTCCAATGAATGGTGATGAGGAATTGTGCACTCCACAGTCAAACCAACAAAGCGGAATGCAAACAATAGAAATTGAGATTGGACCAATGGTGACCCCCAGGGATGCAAACACCGGAAGACCATTGAGGACCATTCATACAATTTACAAAAACTATTTGGGGGGCATCCCTTGGATCATCAGTGATTTCGTTATATCACATGACGACGTCGATGGGGATGGACATTGTGGTTACCACGTTGCTTGTGAACAGTTGGGGCATTTTGATGAGGCGGATGCGATGGGGATGAGCCAAGTAGACTATGTAAGGACAAAGATGGCCGCTCAACTACTAAAGGATAAGGAAATGTATATTGATTTGATGCTTCAAAGCGATAAGATGGTTCAAGATTATAAATTCAAGGAGTTGAAGTCTAGTGTGAAAGGGCGTAAGAGAGCTAAGACTGCTGGGTATAAATATTGGATGAAAATTCCTCAATGTGGCCAACTTTTACCGGATACTTTCCATTGTGTTGTGCATTCCTTCACTCCTAACTTTCCTTCAGGGAGTTACACATTTATCCCCTCGAAGGCAGTTTGCACACCAGAGAATCAGAATAGAAGAATTGTTATGGCTTTTGTGAAGGAACGCCATTTTATAGGGTTGAAGCTCAAGGACAAGTGTCCGCTACCACCGGTGCACCTGCATAATTCCAAAGGTACTTTTACCTTAAGCTCTCTTGAGTGGAAGAAGAATTATGAGTTCTCTTTGCAACTTTGGGCGATAACCGATAACGCTTTGCATAGTATTAACATTCCTGACAAGTAGTGCGTGAGTTGTTTGGACAACTATATTTGAACATTCTATGTGAAAATCAAACTTATGGAGTGCAATATATTACGTATTTATAACTTTTTTGTAAGTGTGTTCTTTACTACATCGTTTTTTTAGTACAATGTCTTCAAAAGTTCAAAGGATCACACCCAAATCGTCAAGGTAACTGCCAGAACCATGACGGATAAGTGCCAAATCGTCATACTTATGGGTCCAAACCATGACGATTTCAGGCAAATCTTAGGCAGAGAAGGGAATTTGGAACGACCTAAATCGGCATGGTTTGAGTGCCTATTATGACGACTTAATCCACATGATCGTCATGGTATCTCGTTGAACCCTGACGAGTTTACGCAAATCTTGGGCAGAAAAGGGAAGTTGGAACAACATAAATCGTCAGGGTTTGAGTGCCTATTATGCCGACTTTATCCGCTGGATCGTCATGGTATCTCGTTGAACCATGACGAGTTTACGCAAATCTTGGGCAGATAAGGGAATTTGGAACAACATAAATCGTCAGAGTTTGAGTGCCTAGTATGCCGACTTTATCCGCTGGATCGTCATGGTATCTCGTTGAACCATGACGAGTTTACACAAATCTTGGGCAGAGAAGGGAATTTGGAACAACATAAGTCGTTGCATACTCTTTTATAACCATGACGACTTATGTATTTAAAGCTTCCTAATTGTGGTTGGATCACAACCCAAACCTAATTTCACCCTTTAAAATCTTAAAGAAAACGGCCTATATCTTTACTCTCCTCCATTTTCACCTCAAACCCTAATTTTACAATTGTTCATCCTTTACCTCAATCAATCCTATATACTCTATCGATCAATATGGCCATATGCAATCAAGAAATTGGTTCAAGTAGTGGTGGTTATGCAAAAGATGGAGGTCAACCTAGTGGATTTGGTGAACAAGCTCCAAAGGAGAACAACCATTCTTATGAAGATGAGCATGAAGAAAAGCCTAAGGTCATGGATCCATCTTGGATGATCTCTGGTGGGAATGAATTATATGGATGGGAATCAGTTGGTGAGGGAATGGCAATTTTTCTTGACAAATTTTTTTATTGTAGGTGCAGAAGGGATGCGACCTACTGCAATTGCTCTACCTCGAGATGAAAGACTTGCCGAACGCATGATTGATACACATTGGATGAACAACATTGGTTTGTTACCCATGTTGGTACCCCTGTCTCGTGATCCTCCCGCAATCGTCAACAATGTGGATGAACCATTTGAGGTTTTGCCTAGTTGGAAAAAAATCTTTGATGACCCAACTTGGGCGGTCTTAGCTGGGTGTCGAACACAGGGGCACGACAAGGCAATGAAGGGTTATGTTATCCTCAATAAGGGCAGAATATTCATGGCGGGATCCGACAAATATGGATATGAAGGAGTTCCTCTTCCAAATGATCCTGCACACCGTTCCAGAGTGATAGCTGCACATTGGATGAAGATGGTTGAAAAGATGCCCATCTTGGGTTACATGTCTCGCCCACTCCCACCCCCACCAGGATATGAAGATCGAGTCCAAAAGAGGATTTGAAGATCAGGCAACCCTAAGCTAAGGCAAAGAAACACCTATGAGTCTATGACCCTTTATTGTTAAGAAAGTGGTGTGTTTCATACTTTAAATCTTCTATTATCGGCATGTATTTCATTTAAAGACTACTCCTAAGGTTTGATTGTAGGTATAAATGTTTTATTTTGAAGCTTATATTCTACATGGTAGGTAGGCTAGTTTGATTATGAATTTCAATTGGAACTGAAAATAAACCAAATCGTTAAGGTTTGACAATATATGTGACGACATCTTGTGTATATCAGCAAATCGTCAGGCTAATAGGATATAACAAAACGACACAACTTTAAACCACAGTAAATCGTCATACTATAGCTGTGAACTATAACGATTTTGTATGAAACTCTTGCAGAGTAGGTTCAAACTGCAACATAAATCGTCAAGTTTTACAAACACAACCTGACGATTTAGGCTTTTTTCGTCACGGTTTTTTCTGATTCTTTGACGATTTATGTGCAGAGTTTGAGTCATTATAATTTAATCCGCTACCACCGTAATGAAAACCTCAAATGTCTGCAAATGAATGTATAATATAACTGCAGCATACCAGATTAACTTAATAGAAAAGTTTAACTAATTCAACAAACAAAATAACCCAATCCAACAACTAAAGCTAATACAAAATATGTAGGGAAAGGTTGCCATAAGTTCATTCATAAAGATTAAAGACGCGTCGTCCCTTCGTATCCACCATCTTTTGGCCGCGAATCATGTTGATGCGTACAACCCTATCACATTCAATACAACAGCAGCTATAGTGGGTCTTTTCCTGACGTAGTGTATACAGATGACGTTGAGGAATCACACGTGGATCATCCTCGCGAATTGGTGGTGGGTTTTGATGATAAAGCTCAGAAGCAAATGGAATTACTGGATACTGACGACGGTTGGGGCCAGGAAGATATTCAGGAACATAATCCCCCCGCAATCGTCGTGGGGGAGGTCGGTCAATGAGTTCATTCATTTGACGTTGTGTCTCAATCGCAAGTGGATGAACCTCTGAACCTAATGGATACCGAGGAGGGCTGAGCTCTTCGAGGCTAGACAAAATAACAATGACCATGAAATATATTTTCAAGTTGTGGTTAATATTATGACGATTTGGTGGAATGTACGACAAAATAACAAAATCATCACTAACATAATAATAAGTAGAATGTACGAGAGCACACAAACCAACTACATAAAATTTAGGGAACAAAAGTTTAACTAACAATTTAGTAATTCAACAACTAAAGAAATTGAAAACACTTTAAGGAAAGATTCTTCTAAGTTCACTCATTAGGATTGATAACACGCCCAGATCTGGTTACATTCACAGATCTCTCAATCATGTTAATGTTGTGGCGTATCACCCTTAGACAGGTTGAACAAAAACAAAGAAGCAACGGTTCCATGTCACCAACTCTTTTTCGCCGAAGATTGACTACATTATGTGTTGGAAACAATGGTATGAAAACAAAGTTATGTTCAGCAACGTTTTCCTCGGTTAGTAGTGGGAGTAGTAATGGAACTAGCTCACTCTGTAGAGCACTCGACTCTCCAAGGCTGTATAGCATAACAAAGACCACGCATCAATATCGTCACGGTAAGGATGAACAACTTGACGACTCTCTAGCTAACAAACAAATCATCATGATTTTGTAAACAAATGTGACGACTTCAGAAAGAAAAGTATGACCATTTTTTCTTTTTCTAACTGTAAAATCGCCACATACCTATCTTAAACCTTTACGACCGAATAAATCAAAACAAATACGGCAGGAAATACTGGAAACAAATCGGCAGGATAAGTTCTCTGATTATGACGAGTTGCAAATTTCCGTACCCTGAATATGAACAATCGTCACAGACCTATATATAACCACTACGACTTAAGGAACAAAGCATATACGGCATGGTATGTTTTTCTAAGTCGTCATGATAAGTTCATTGATCATGACGAGTTTTACAAATTTTGTACCCAGAACATGAACAATCGGCATGGTTTGGAGATAAACCTCGACGATTTTTCTTCTGTAACTATAAAAAAAATTACTATTATCATGCGAATGATAGTGTTTGTAGTAAACTAACCTCCTAATTGGAGACTCATCCATGAATGGCTGCTGGGGTTGTTGTTCTTGTGGTTCTTCAAGCTCTGGTTGCTCCACCACACTTGATCTTGATGAAACTCTTCCTCTTCTTCCTCTTCTCACATAAACCAATAAACCATTATTCGATTGAGTTTGACCAACCATGTTTGTTTGTAACGTAAGTTAATCAACAATGTAAGTTAATCAACAAACCAAGCTTCTTCAAAATCCGAATTTTGAATGTGTTAATTTTTTTTCAAAAATGGATTTTAGAGAGTAAGAAATGAAATAGAGAGAAGAGAAGAAGAGTGTTTGTTGATAAGGATATATAGAAAGGGGTATTTGTTTTGGTGTTTTTTATTATTTATGTAGTTAAATTAGTAGTAAGATTAGTGTAGGAACTTTTTAGTATTTCCACAATGTTTTAGCACCCCTTATAAACTGGGATGGGATATTTGAAGTAGCCCTCGCCCTCACTAAAAAAGAGCTCGCCCTCAAAATAGCCTGGAAAAATTAGCTTCTGGAGAAGCAAAAACGTTTCTTGAAATAGCAGACTTTTACTGTTTAATATTACATTGAAGTAGCGGGCAAGCGAGCAACAAGTTGCGCCGCGAGCCCTTTTTGAATGGCAAATCCTATTCTCTTAAAAATAAATTCTCTTGAGCCTGGGGTCATGACATTACTATGCATGACTTTTTGCACTCTCTTTTTGCACTTTCTTGAAATGACTTTTAAAAATGAAAAAGTTAACTTCATAAGTAAATTTTTCTACTTCTTTTCTGTGATTGACTTTTCCTTCTGAAATTCAAACACCAATACCTTTGGAAGCTAAAAAGATTTAATTTTCGGGAAGCATCTGACTTCTCAAAACAACTTCTTCTGTTTGCCAAACACCCTCATACCCAAACACTACTAAGTCCCGTCCTTTCCCCCCAGCTAAAATCACTTCAGAAAACCCATTGACAAACAGAAAACAAAAAAATGGTGAAAAAAAATCACAGCGACAGCGATGAAGACGAAACAATCTACTACCGATACTCCTCCACCGGAACCCCCTCTTCCTCCACCACAAACCCCCAATCATCAAAACCTCAAAAACCCGGCGGCAGCGGAGGCTTAGCCCCATCAAAATCAAC
>JAJJMA010299818.1:10028-26753 GCA_023529015.1 Papaver nudicaule
TTTGTGTATCGTTTTATCTTTGAATTATGTTGTCAATTGGTATGCTAGGAAATTTGTATAGCTTGGTTCTGGAAGTACTAGGGAAAGGTTAAGCAAATTTGGATAATGAAACGCTTAAATAGGTTTTTAGTGTGTCAACCAGCTTAAAACAATGGTTTTTATTTTGTTTGTGGTTTGATATATGCTCCAGTATGTGTAGTTTTGGTTGTTGGTCCTGTTATGTTCAGTGGTAATTACCAGGTAGCTGGATACCGGATGGATAAATATGTAGAAAGTCTATAGTAGAATTGATATCTGCTAGTTGGAACGCATTACAGTTGCCTGTATCTGTAGTTTATAACCACTGCTAATGTAGTTTCAATTCAATTGTGTTTGTTTTAGCTTTGTGTATTGTTTTTATCTTTGAATTGCTGTCAATTGGTATGCTTTTGTATAGCTTATTTTTGGTTCACTAGGGAAAGGTTAACCAAATATGGATAATGAAAGGTTAAGCAAATTCGGATAGTGAAAGGCTTAAATAGATTTTCTAGTGTGTTAACTAGCTTAAAGCAATGGTTTTTATATTGTTTGTTTTACTTGTCCTTAATATATGCTCCAATATCTAGTAGTTTTGGTTGTTGGTCCTGTTAAGTGCAGTGGTAATTTACTAGGCAGCTGGATACTGGATGGATAAATATGTAGAAAGCCTATTTGTAGAAATAATATGTGCTAGTTGGAACGCAATGCATTACAGTTGCCTGTAACTTTAGTTTATGTTTGTTGCGCCAATAGTGGTTTTCATGTTGATATCAACAGTTCCACAGATAATTTGCCATGGGGTTGTAGATCTTAGGAAATGCTAGTGTAGTGCCTAGTTGTACATCACTTTCCCAACTCTGTACCACTATCCAAAAATGCATCTCTTTGACTCTTGCAAGCCTTAACTGCCACCAGTAGCACTACCTGTAACTGATACCATCTAAATTTTTCCATTTGTGCATATATCTAACACCAATTCTAGATCAGACTTTAGCATGTAATATTACCCTATGTGGTAATTCAACTTTAAGCTGTTGAAGAAGCAAGAAGCTTCCTTGTAGTTTCCTTCAAATGAACCATCCACTGCATACAAATTCTCTTTATTCTCCCCCTACTGAACCGCAGAAGTCAACAAAGGAGCTACTTACCGCCGCAGAAAACCTCAGATCCTTGGATGAAAAACAATTTGTAAAAAATCCGTGAAAATCTTAGCCAAATCATCTGCAAGAAAATTCTCCATGATAATTTTAACCCTCATACTTGCACTTTCAGCATTGCATTTGTTGTATCATAAAAATAAGCTTGTCGTACTTGTTATCTTTGTGGCCAAATCTGCACCTGCATATCAACATTACAGAGCATTGCTGTCGTATAAGCAGCTTGTCCCCAGTCACTTTACCTATGAGTTTGTCTACCTTGTTCTACTCGTCGGTTTGTATCTTCTTTGTACCTCCTATCCTCACCACCATAGCTTCTCCTGATGTATCCAAACCCATCTCTTCCATTCCTCGTCTTTTCTCTATTCCTCGTACATTCAAACGTCTGTTGATCACTTTCTTTTGCACAATAACCCTAATGCTTGCAAACTATGTAGCTTGCTTCCCTTTTGTTAGTCTTTCTTTTACAACACCCAAGATTGATGATGATATTCTGCTGTTGCTTATAAATATCATCTATGCATTCATCGTCAATGCTGTCCATGGATATATTGCAGCATTATGTCATTTAGCTGGCGTAATATCAGTTCTTGAACCAAATGTTAATGGTTTATCAGCCTTGGAGAAGAGTAATCAACTTCTGAGAAAGAAATCCCGTACTATAATCATTCTTGAATTTCTTTGCTCGGGTGCTGCTTTGATGATTGTGTTTGCTGTGTATAATCTTGTTGTTATGGACTACGACCTGTATTTCAAGGCTAGGGCATTGTTGGTAGCACTGTGCATGATTTTTTGGTAGGAGTGAAGTTAATTGGGTTATTAGTGCAAACTATGTTCTATTATGTTTGTACAGTGCGTCACAGGCCAATGATCTCTAGTCACTAGTCTACCAATAGTAGATTTAAAGATGATAATTGGATTTCTGTTGTTGATACTCAAGGTGTTGCTGATATTAATAGGTTGAAGAAAGAGACCAATATGGGTTTGGAAACGAAGGTAGATAGACTGAAGAAATCGGATCATTTTAGTGATTAGAAGGATGTGATAATGGTTAATTGTTGTATAGGCTTTTGAACTGAAATGGTTTGAAGGTATTTCTCGTTTCAATTATTGATAATCTGTAAATATTCAGTTTTCATAATTTCATATACTAGTTTGATTGTTATATGACTGCTATCATTTCATTCATATATTGTTAATATCATGTTTTTGCAACTCATGCCATGTATTTTACCTAATATTTTAATGCACGTTTCTATTGATAATCCAAAATATTTTCTTTGGAATATCTACCTCGCAAATGTTTTGCTACAAACTTGCAAAAGATTTGCAACTTAAATCCCAAAACTATCCCAAAACTTATGCGCATGTAAATTAAATGAAAATGCAACTTATCCCAAAACTATCCCAAAGGTATTTCTGTTGACTTTTTTTTTAGTCAACCAATTTTTTTGTACCCGGGATGCACCTTGCTAAAAACTATAAAATAACTTGGTTCGCATACAGTGTGCTACCGTTAGAGCAAGCATTATGGTGCCAATTATTTGCATTTTTTACCCAAATATTAGGTCCAAAAAAAGTGTTCAAAACACAACTATGGTTGAGAGGCGGCCATCGAAAGGCCGCCCAAATTTGGGGGTCGGCCACTAAGTGTACGCCTCCAGTCAAGGTTTGACCTGGGTGGCCGCCTGGTAACTAGAAATAGACAGAAACCACTCGGGTTTCCCTCACTTCTTCTTCCATTCTATTTTCCCCTCACCAAAAAACCCTCCCAACCAAATTTACCCCCTTTCGATTATAGTGGTGTTATAGGAAGAGGCATTGCACAATTTTTGAAGGGTTTGTTCTACAATCAAAGGGGGGATATTGTGCACGTTTCAATTTCAATTTTCATCCACGAAATCAACCAAGGTATGTAATTTGGTTCTTAGGGTTTGCAATTTGATTTGTTGTTGAATTTCAATTTATTAGGTTGTTTAGTTACATTTGATAAGTTTGAATGATGACATTGAACATAGAAGTAGATGCGTAGAACATGAAATTGTAGCAATGTTGTGGTTTTTAGTAATTTTGATTATGAAATGTTTAATGGATTAAATTGAAAGTAGTTGTAATTTGTATGAAAGTTGCAAAATGGGTACTTACCTCCGTGCATTTGCGAGAATGACTTATGGGATTGAAATAGATACTTCGGAGGATGAAGTAGAAAAGGCAATTATATTGTGGCACCAAATGGTTTATGAGGTTCGTATGCGTGAAATCCGTCAACCGGTTCCTAGGGTAGTTCAAACTCGTAGGCAACTTTTTCGTGATAGAGTGTTCCATGATGCCATAATGATGAAGGATTATTTTGCCGAACAACCTGCCTATACTGAGAGACAATTCAAACAACGTCTTGGTTTGTCGAAAACTTTGTTTAAGAAAATACTAGGCGTAATTGAAGATGTGGATCCTGAATGGAAAAAACGTCTGGACGCAACAGGCCTAATGGGTCATTCTGGGACTATGAAGATGGTTGTGGTGATGAAGGCATTCTGCAAAAGTACAGCAGCCGATAGTTTTGATGATTATACTTGAATGGGAGAAACCACAATCTACAAATATATTAAGCATTTTTGTGACTTGATTTGTCGCACTTTTGGTGAAAGATATTTGCGTCAACCGACACCTGAAGATGTGAGAAGGCTTTTAGCGGAGAACGCGACAAGAGGGTTTCCAGGAATGCTAGGTAGTGTGGATTGTATGAAATGGCCGTGGAAGAATTGCCTGATTGCTTGGCAAGGAACTTATCGAGGTAAAGAGAAGGAGGGTTCGTTGGTGTTATAAGCGGTTTGTTCGTTTGATTTATGGTTTTGGCATATTTTTTTTTGGAATGTCGGGGTCCAATAATGATTTGAATGTATTGGGTCACTCACCACTCTTTGATAGGCTTCTTCAAGGATTAGCTCCACCGTGCAACTTTACCATCAATGGGCACCATTACGACATGGGTTATTACTTGGCCGATGGTATCTATCCAAAGTTGCAGACAATTGTACAAGCTTATAAAGTAACATTGAACATACCCAACCGTGTTAGGTGTAACAAGTATCAAATGGCAAAGAGAAAGGATGTTGAGAGGGCTTTTGGCATTCTCCAATCGATGTACAAGGTCGTTGGGTCCCCATGTAAGTATTGGAAAGAAGGTGACATGAACTTGATAATGAAATGTTGTGTAATCTTGCATAATATGACTGTTGAGTATACTCATCGTGCCAAAGAATGAGGTGAGGTTCTTCCAGAGCCGGTAGTAGAATACACTGACCCTGCGGTACATTACAAGAATTTGCTTGATCCTGAGAGGTACTACATGTTGCGAGTTGATCTCACCAAACACATTTCTTTGCGTCCTGCAAGGGGAGAACGTGATATCCTAGTTGAGTCGAGCATTGAGGGGTCAGATTTAGAGTATGCACAACCTGTGCCACGTTCTTCTGATCCTACATCCACTGATTCATACGAGTCTTCTGATTCGGATGATGATGAAGCAGTTCCTTGGGTTGCTGACCATGATCTTGAGTTCAATTATTATGATGCTCACGGGTTGGACTATTTGGGGAGGGAACCTGGGGTTGTAGTTGAAGTGGATGTACCAGTGATTCAGCCTATGGATGTTGACCATGAATCGGAAGAGGAATATGGATATGATGATTCTACCCAACCACCAGATGATACTTATTCTTATGCATCCACAGATTCCCAGCAGTCTTTAAACTCGTATTATGATGATGTTAATTTGGCTGATGATTAAAGATACTTAGTGATTCATTTTAATTAAAAACTTAAATTACATTCCGTTCAGTACACAACTATGGTTTGTAATAACTTTATTTTCAACATAAACTGCATTTGATGGTTCAGTACACAATTACTGGTTTTTGCTTGCTTTAAACTACAAAGTTCTATTAAATTTCACAGTTATCTCTGCCCATTCATGCTCTGTGACAGGAGCAGTTGAAGGTGAAGCAAAGTTATCTTCGCCCTTCCCCGATAGTAGGTTAGAAAACTTCATAGATTTTCCACAGGAGCCATAAACAAGATACCTATTGTCTCCATCTGTACTTGCACCCTAAATTCAATTTCAAATATTTCGTTGCATTTGGGGCTCAGACCCCGCCCATGGACAATTGCCTAAACAATGATCAGTCTCACCACATGAGTAACAAGAGTGATTCTTGTACTGCTTGGAAGTGGAATAATCTTCCATTTTAGATGTTTTACCTCCCTTGATAGTCTCATCCGACCATTGAAAAGATCGACATTCAGGCTTTTGACACTTGAGAAACAACCTAGCAGTGTTCTTCGGTGTATTCGACTCGATAATCTTGGACAGAAAACACTTTTGGATAGAAACACTTTTGGACAGAAAATAACCCATTACAGTGTTTATTTGGACAAGCCGAGTACATTCATGGACAGAAAACACTTTTGTGTTTTCCCGATTGACAAATTCCACATTTGATGGCGGAAGAGCACTACAGTTTAATAATAACAAGATGATTAAAAGAACAAGTATGATACAAGGAACGTAGCATGAAAATAAATTAACCAATCTTTGAGCATTCCATGATGAGAGTTGTGATTGGGTTGAGGATATGAGTGTTTGCGCTTACATTTTAGGTATTTATAGATTAAAAATAGCCGTTAGAGAAATTGTCGTTAGAGAAATAGTCGTTAGAGAAATTGTCGTTAGAGAAATAGCCGTTAGGGAACTCGAAATACATTACTAGAATCGAGGTTTATAAACAAACAGTACATTACTTGATTTTAACTGCATTTCATAAGGAAATTATTTAACTAAGTGGAAATAGTAAGTTGACGTTGTTTTCCATTCATTCTTCGGTGTAAACCTTTATGGAGCATAACCTGGTTCATTATCCCTCAACAGGTCATAGCAACCTTCGAATGCAAATAATTCTCCACGTTCTTCGAAAAATAGGGATGATGCGTAGGCTTTCTGAAAAATATTTAAAACATAGGTAAATTGTAGTTAATAAAATGAATCACATACCCACGTAAGGATACTTACCACTTGTTCGTCAGTCCAGGAGGGTTGTTCTTGGATGACCAAATGCATGTACTTGGCAAACAATTTAGGAATCTCGCGAAATTCTGCCATATCTAACACTAAGAGATATGCATGACCTTGCATTGGGGTTTCCTCTATTAAACCTTTGAAAGACTTGAAGAATATTGTGCCATGGAACTTGGGACGGTTGTGTATCATTAACTCGCAACGTTAATCTCGGCCATTCTTGTGATATAAGCATTTGTAAGAGCAATATCTTCAGCAGTGGTAAAAGCAGAAATCATACTAAAGATATATTTGAAACTTTGATATCACTGAAATGTCGAATTTGTAAATGTGTATTGAGTGGCATGAATTTGTAGTTTGGAGGTTTAGTTGGGTTGGGTTTTATAGTGATAAAACCCAACGGCTCTTTTTGTTACCGTTATGTTTTCAAAATTATAGCCGTTGTAGTTTTTTATTATATTAAGAAAAATTCAAATGATTTCTCTGATACAATTAAGGGTTAAATTTGAGAGTTCATTGATAACGAGATTGTGATTACATTACATAAATTGCAAATAAAATACTAAATATAAACTAGTTAAATGACATAGTCATTACTTTGAGGGAAATTAAAATACAATACACTCTGAAAAGAAATTGGTAAACACAACTCGTACTATTCCACTCAAATGAACGTGTTGATTTAATCAAGATCGTATCCCGGGATATCGTTTTTGAATATTTCATAGCATTCATCGAACTTAAAGATGGTTCATGTTTCACCAAAATACTCAGACTTCGCCGACAGGTATCTATGGGGGGCGGACAATTGTGGATGACGCGCTTGAACATCAGCAAGAACGATAAGAAACGTATCCACTGCACTTTTGATCTTCCTAAATCGACATTGAATCGATCTCTTGGTCCTTCCATTGTTATTCTCACCATTATCATGGAACAAGACAAAAATATCAAAGATGTGATCCCAGAAAACGGTGTTCAAGAGCCCGTCTTGAATCCCGACATTTGCGCCAACAGTGATAGCTACCCAAGTTTGAACAAGAGCAACATCTTCTACAACCGTAAACCTCATAGCCATATTGAAGCAAAATGAAAGACTAAAAGTGAGAATTTTTAGTAAGAGTTAGAGTGAAAAGTCAATGCCAAATGTATTGATTGGGATGAATTTTGAGTTAAAAAGAGTGGGTGTTTTTAGAGTAAAAGTTCCCAACGGATTTATTTTTAATGTAGCAAATCCAACCGTTGGAGTATATTTTACCGTTGCAAAATAGTGGTTTATATGGGATGTAAAGGGAGTGTGAGTTAAAGAAAAGTCAAGAAAAAATAAAAATCGAGGGACGGCCACTCAGTGAGCGCCAAAAAATGGGCGTACAGTGAAAGCCGCAGTCGGCCACTGAAAGGCCGCAGGGTACGTACACTGAGTGGCCGCCCGCTAAAACGACATAAAACTTGTAGCACATGTAAACCAAGTTTTAAGTTGTCCTAAAACTTGTACATACATTTTAGGTCTTTTGACCTACTATTCATGCAAAAACAGCACCATAGTGCTTGCTCTTAAATCATAAAAAAAAAATTGTCAGCAACCGGGACGCACCTTGCAAACAACCATAAAGTAAATTGGTTGCAAACGGTTCGTCACTATTACAACCATAAAGTAATTTGGTTAGCAAAAATGTTTGCTTTTGCTAAAACCTTAAAGTAATTTGGTTAGAAAACGCGATGCACCTGTTAAAATCATAAAGTAATTTGATTACCAATTTGATTGCAACTGACTAAGACTATAAATAAATTCGGTTAGTCATTTTTTTTGCAATCCATGTAACAGTTAAAACCATAAAAGAATTTGATTAGAGAATATTGTTGACGGGCATATGATCATAAATTGGACAATGACTTATTCGTGTTACGCAGACAATCATAAAGAAATTTGGTTTTTGTGTCCATCTTGACCATAAAGGAATTTGGTTTCACGGAAATTGGTACCGAAATTAGTCATGTTTATGGACTCAGAAGAACGTGAGCACCATATTAATGTCCTTGCTCCCATAATTAACAGCCTAGTGGACTAAAATTTACTTCCCTGGTTATGTAAAAGTGATTCAGGAAAATCTATCAACCTTCCCCACCTCATCCATGATACTAGCACACCAGTATTATTTGTAGGTTGACAACGAGAGAATCACAACATTCAGTAAATTGTTAAACTTACTACAATTGGCTGAGAGTCCGACACACTGAGATTCTTGTCAATAAAAATGCTGGAGTTACTGGGAAAAAGTAAGTTCTCGAAGCTAACTACGACAAGGTTAATAGATAAGAACTCCAAAAGAAGGAGAGTTCCACATTCTGATACACATCCACGTGCAAATGGTTCCTCAGGTGGAAGAGGATTTAAGGGACATAACTGATACCAGGGTCGTAAAGGTCAAACTAGTGCATGGCGCAGAGAAATGACTTCTGACCACACTAGTTGTGACACTAATTTCGAGAAAACATCTAAGAAATCCCGCTAAAGGACTGCAGACGGAGCTGCGCCTTGTTTTAGATGTAGATTTACCGGACATTGGTTCAAGCTTAATGCAAGGTTAGTACCAAAGTAGTTGCGACCTACAAAAGTTCCGGGAAACTCTCGAACATGAATCTCATTGTGTGAAGAAAATGATCTATTCTTGACGTCAACCCCACAAATTCAGACTTCCATGGCATAAAGGACGTTGCCCCATTAATGGATACACCAGACTTTGCTTAGGCCTAAACATTTAATTTCTTGGATTACTAGACCTTGTTTTACAATAAGATAGCTTAGTAGATCTTCCTTAGTTAAACATGTTATAACTTTATTTACTTTGGAAGCGCGGATTATCCGTAAGTCTTATCTTTCTAATTTTACTCTATTTATTATAATTTGTTGTTTAACACGTGTATTAGAATGTAAAGGACGTCATTTTAATGGAAAAAAAATTCTCAAAAGTACCTAAGATAAACTGTTCATATGTACGGCATTCCGACGTGATGTACTTAAAGGAATGTCTTAAGGAACCACCCGCACTATCCTAAGAAATGGGCAATTGTTTGTTGATTTCACTCCTTTGTGACTACGATGATTGGATCATCGAAAGTAATAATTGGGCAAAGTACTGCTCAATTCTTGTTGCCAGCGGCACAAGGTTTAAAGTCATAAAAGCTCTATAAGCACCTAGAGCTGACCACACCTTGTGAGTTTCAAAGATATACATTCAAATGACTATCATTTGGAAATTCGCTGTGAAAATGGATCCTTTTGTTACCTCTAGTGAATGCGGAAGGAAGAGCATCTTAGAGAAACTAATGAGTTACTCTAGTGGATTGTACATCACCACTATTAGGATTACTGAATCCCATATTGTTTCCAACGACGTCTGTTAGCCTTTGACTTATACAAGCTTTGGCAAGACCGGTGGCCACCCGGGTCGACGTTTGATGATGTGTGTTCTAAATAAATCACACGGACATTCATTCTTTCGATTGAGAAAGAAAATGGGACAAAAGATTGTTATGACGAAGAGTATCAATGTGCTCTATAAAGTAACTGAAGCATAAAATTTGCCTTCGAAAGAAACTGAAGCGTAACTTTTGCCTTCAAAAGCAAGTGAAGTGTAACCTTCGCATTTGTTGCCTTGTCGAAGGCACATCACTAGTGATGCATAGCTTGCGCTTTAGCAAAGACAGGATCGAGATCATCCTATGCCAAAGAAAATGTTCAATTTTCACGAAATATACAAGTTCATTTTTGTGGACCTATACATCCAAAATGCGGACCATTCAAGTGTTTTATGGTTCTGGATGATGCTTCGGCTCGTTGGTTACACTTTCATTGTTTTCCACACTAAATGCTGCTTTTGCAAAGCTCCCAGCACAAGTGATATGTTTAAGGGATCACCACCATGATCATACAATCAAGTTTATCAGAACTGATAATGCTGGAGAATCTACATCTAAACGAATTGATGACTTTGGTATGTCTAAAGGAATTGACGTAGAGCATCATGTACCCCATCTACTCTCTCAAATTGGTTTCACAGAAGCTAACATCAAAAGGTTACAGATGATAGCTAAGGCACTGGTTATGCATTCCGACTTGCCTAATACTTTTTGCATGCAGCTTTACTTATTCGCTTTAGACCCACTGATAGCCAACCATAATCTGCGTACCAGTTGGTAACTGGAGATAAGCATGATTTTACATTTACACATTTTTGGTTGTGTCGTACACGTGCCTATTACGCCTCCATAACGTACTAAGATGGGTCAACATAGATGATTACGTATTTATGTTTGATACGAATACCAAACAAATAACCTCTACGAAGAACCTTTGACAGGGGATCTCTTTACCGCTAGAATTGCGGATAGTCACTTTGATGAGACGGCCTTCCCGTCGTTAGGGGAAGGTAGGGAAAGGATTTCTTAAGGGAACGACATGAATTGTCGTGGTGTGTTTCCCACAAAGTCTCATCTTAATCCCTGTCGTTCACAGTGTGAATGTGAAAAGAAAAAGGATTTTCGATTTTCAGGATGTACACTGATATCGCTAAAGTGATGACATCAAACATGCATGCAAGGTTAGATATCCTTAACTAAGGATGCACACCATAAACTAAGGTGTTGCAACTATACTCTGTGGAAGTATGGTTGAGGTCGTGGATCCATAAAGGAAGTTGGAGAGACCACCAGGTTCGATTGATACTCACCTAGAAAGGAAGTAGGTGAGTAAGGCACAATGTAACTATTTATATTATATGAATCATCTCAAAGAATTTTCTCTGAATATGTTCATGAATCAAACTAGAGGACGCTCCAAAGTTTTAATCAAACTAGAGGACGCTCCAAAGTTTTAATCAAACTAGAGGACGCTCCAAAGTTTTAAATGATTCTAGAGAACAATGAAATCTTAATGGATTATGAGAATGCACATGAGTCAATTGAAGGATCATGCGTACATAATGGTGATATAATTCAGTTGCTCCAGAAGTAGAGCACGATAAGATCGAACCATGCTCTATATTGTTTACATTTAAACAAAGAGTATATTTGTCCTACGCAATCCAGACAGAACTTAGTTATTTGACAAATATACAGGTCTTTGGTTCGGTAGTGCTAACCGACCAAGTGTAACACCTATGGGACATACATGGTTATTTGTCACAAAACGTAGTGAGAATAATGGAGTCTTAAAGTATAAAGACTCACCTTGTGGCACGAGGATTCTCACAAACCCCTAGATTCTCTTATTCTCTTTAGCGAACATCATGATGCTCTTCTAATTAGATTAGCGTGGCAGTTTCAGAAGGATTTGAAATGCATCTTACGAATGTGGTTATATAATATCTCTATGGAGATCTTGATACATAGATATTCATGAAAGTGCCAGATGACCTTCCATTCCCAAATCAAGTAACTATAAGACCACGAAGTGCATTTGCAATCAAGTTGAAATGCTCGCTTTACGGATTAAGATAATCCAGACGGATGTGGTATACCCGTCTAAGTGATCATTTGATTGGGAAGGGATATACAAATAATAAATTGTTCCCTTGCGTGTTCTTAAACAAAATGAGTTCCGAATTTGCAATTATAGTTGTCTATGTTGACGATATGAACATAGTAGGTACTCTTGATGAAGTAAGAGAAACCACATGCTATTTGAAATTTGAAATTGAGATGAAGATCTTGGGAAAACTCGAATGTGCCTAGAACTTGAGCTAGAACATCAAGCTTGTGGAATACTAATCCACTAGTCTTCATATGTCCATCAGATACTCAGGCAATTTAATGAGGACAGAGTGCACTCGGCTAGCACTCCTATGATTGGTCGAACTTTAGAAGTACGTAAAGATCCATCTCGTCCCAAGGAAGGTGACGAATATGTGTTGGAGACGAATATCCCTACCTAACTCAATAGGCGCATTATTGTACTTAGCAGAATGTACTCGACCATGTATCTCGTTCTCAATGAACTTGTTAGCTAGATGTAGCTCACCGCCAATGCAGCGTCATTGGAATATCTTTAGATGCCTAAAAGAAAACCATTGAAACAGGTTTTTTTATCCTTATGAAGACAAACAGAGAACTGTTAATGTAATTGCATCTCCTCACACTAAAACCCAAATAATGTTTTGGTTTGTTTTGATGATGTTGGGTACCTCTCAGATCTACATAATAGTCGATCCTAAACTAGTTATGTTTTTCATTGTTGGGAATACAGGAATATCCAGGATATCGACCAAGAAAATCCTAGTGGCTACCTCCACGAATCACTTTGAAGATCGTTTCCCTGCATGAGGTGATTAGTGAGTGTATATGGTTAAAGTTTATCATTACACATATTGGAGGACGTGTGGTTTGAGTTCTACCATCGAAGAGACAACTTACATTTGACGAAGACAATGCAGCTTATATCGAATACATGAAGCAAGGGTACATCAAGGGTGACGATACGAATCAAATATCACCTAGATTTTGTTACAATCAACAACAATAGTTTCTTCTAAACTTTCAAGTCGGCCAAGTAAAGTCTGATAAAAATATGGCAGACTTATTCACAGATTCATTGCCTAAGTCCATTTGGAAAACATGTGAGGAGTATAAGACTAAATAAACTATCTAAACTCCTATGTTGCATGTGAGCGGTATAGGACTAAAGGAACTGTCTGAAGTATCGTAATTGCATAACTGCAGAAGACTAAAGAAATTGTTGCATAGGACTAACATAATTGTCCAAATGCACAAGACTAAAGTAATTTTCCTACTCCCATTATTGCATGACCGAAGAAGACACAAGAAGTGTCTGACTGCATAGGACTAAAGGAAGTGTCCGACTGTGTAGAACTAAGAGAATTTTCCTAACTCTCATGATTGTATTGGACTAAAGAAATTGTCTTGTCAAGGGGGGGCATCTAATATATTTTCTTTATGAAATATATTTTTCTTAAATGTAAAATGCTAGAGTATTAGTTCTCATTAAATGTTATGAGACTAAATGGGGAATTTCGGAACTATTATGTAAATGTGCTTTGTGGAATTTCTGAAATTAATCTTTGCCTCATTTCAAAGCTAAAGCCTTATTTAATATAATAGGACTGGTATCTCTCCCAAAAGCTTTATCCCTCTAACCAAACTCTTTTTCGGAATTGTTAGCTTGTGTTGTCGCTTTTCTTTTCAGTTACCTTTAAGCTTTTTCTCTCGGTCTAGAATTGGGTGTAAGTCTTCTCTTGGGATCAAGAAGCCTAGAAGTACCTCTTACGGGAAACTAGTTTATGTTTACTAGTTTTCTTTGTATTGTACTTGTGTTCTGTTCTATCACGTCTATCAAACCTAACAATCTTGTTTATTCTAAGGTCCTCCTCTTATGATATAAGCCACTCAAGACCGTTGTGATTAGAATATACTCTTTATCTATTAACCTGGATTTGTCAGCAAGCCGCTTCCGGTTTGTGTGCCTAACCTATAGATATTGAGTGGAATCAAGATCGTTGTTATTGGATTTTTTTTTTTGCAGGTACACTGTTCTTCACGGTCATATCATATCGTACTTGCTACATCTATCTACTTGATTCCAACTGGGACGACAAGGTTGCTCTTTCGGGAGTTTAGGTTTTGAAACCTTGATCGATATCTCGAGGTGTTTATTGCCTAAGTAAACTCAATATCCTCGCTCTTGGTGTGAAAAGACTTCGGTGAAATATCTGTAAGTTACCAAGGATATCATCTAGCGATTTGACCTGCCGCTATTTGGTTGTTGTCCAAAGGTTGTAATCGTCCGATTGGAGGTCGGGTACCTATAGTCCTCGCGACGGGCTGTGAGGCAACTCTTGCGTAAGACAGTAAAGGATGTCTGTTTGCGTAGGGGAGTACATGTGCGTGACCACCTTGCTGTGGTTGGAGGCGTAGGAATACTGAGGGGAAATATTTGTGACTAATAGTCGTATTAGGGTCATATTGTCTGCACCAGCTAGTCCGAAGTCTGCGAGTAGGTGTGTTGGCGGCTTAATTCTTAAGAGTATTCAAAACTGGACTAGGTCCCGGGGTTTTTCTACGAGTTTGTAGTTTCCTCGTTAACAAAATCTTGTGTGTACTTTACTTTACTTCCGCATTATATTTGAGTCATCTTATATAATTAAAGTATCGTACTTGGTTGGTTGACATAGTCTTTCGGATTCTTGTATTAACTCCCTTGTGTGAATCAATTAGATCTGAAAGAGATCTTGTTCTTGAGTTCTTGATTTCAGGGACCGGTCAAGGTTTGACTTATAGGTGGACTAAAATAAAAGATTGGTGGTGTATCCGGTACCCTCGTCTTTTCAGTATTAGGTGTCTCAAACAACAACTCCTTGTTTTCACGAGACAAGTCTATAAAAATGAAAAAGAAAATCCAATTATGTCCCATGTGATGCCAGTCAACCCAGCTTTCTCTTCTACCAAAAACAACCCTTATCCCCAAAAGAATATTCCACCCATAATCATTTTGACACGTAAAAATGTGTAAAAAAATTGTTGAGAATATGAATCCAAGTGCCTTCTTTGTCCCCCATATTCCAATAATTTTTTCTGTTGGGAACCACATTAGAACAAAATTCGCAGAATCCCCAAGAAAACTCACTGTGACTTGTGACCGATCCAACCCAGCTGACTCAGAAAATTTTCACCGGACAAATCAAAGGAAATACCTGAATCTCCATTCATTACCAGTAGGAAAAAATTTAGAACAACCCTCTTCTTCCTTGATAATAGCCATCTCGATTTAACCATTAAACGATTTGAACCCCGAAAAGGGGAATTTCCAGCCACAGAAAAACTTGAGAGATTGATTCTTCAACATATGATAAGGAATCATCAATAAACAACTATTTAACTCGACTTCACGAATCGGATTTCAGTTACACAAATACCTAGTACGGTTATTGTCAAAACAAGGAAAGAACAGTACACAAATTCGAACTTCCTGTAGACAAACTAACACAAACTAACGATGGAAATACTGAAATCAAGCCATCTAAGTGAAAAAATAAGATGATAATGCATTGACAACAATTTATACCCTGAGAATGAAATCATGTATTAACGGGATCTTAAATTGAGAAAAAAGAACAACAAATAGCCAAGAATCGAACTAACCCATGTTTCTTGGGGATGATTGGATTACCGGAACTAACAACAAAACAATTTTTTTCTCTTTGATAAAGGCGTGATGTTGGTGCGGTAAAAGCGAGAATTGAGAAGGCTATATACGACATAGCATACCATTTCTAGTTAAATGCAGTTAAAGGAGGTTGTTACAGTTACCTTTCCTAGCAAAGTCATGGCATCATGTTTTTGTTTTTTCTAAAAAAGTAATAGAAATAATTAAACATTACACTTTCCATAATTTAATTTCAAACAAAAGCAGAGGCATCTTTTAACTTTTCGTCTAAACGAGAAAACAAAACTCTTTGTCTAGCATGCTTTCCTAATTAAATACTATAATACAAGCACATCATTCTCATGGGAAAGATAATCATGTGACAAATAAACAAAAACTTACTATCGGGAGTAAATATATCATATGATAGAGATAATGAACAAGTTACTACTATGTAGACAAGTAATTTG
This sequence comes from Papaver nudicaule, assembly GCA_023529015.1. Taxonomy (NCBI): domain Eukaryota; kingdom Viridiplantae; phylum Streptophyta; class Magnoliopsida; order Ranunculales; family Papaveraceae; genus Papaver; species Papaver nudicaule. The sequence continues at coordinate 25,905 of JAJJMA010299818.1, forward strand.
CATGTGTAACTGACTCTCTTTAAGTTTTATGAGCAAGCCTACGTTTCAAAAAAAAAAGTAATTTGCATGTGAAAAAGAGGACAAATACATCACTTTTATGTGAAAACTATAAGAAGGATTAATATTCATATGCATGTTTTAAGGGAGCAAACATGCATCAATAAATAAGAGTACAAACAATTAATATATCATGAATAAATTAGTATGCATGGCAAAAAGAGGAGTCAAACACTCAATTTCAAGAAAGAAGCTAGTATGCATATGCATTAAAGTTATGAATATTAATTTCATGTTACCATTTAATCAATCAGGAGAGTGGTTCAAGATATACCTTCTTTGAATCAAGCAAAATGTGCTCCTGTATTTGATGTAGAGAACAATTAATTTCCTCTTGAAGAATGTAGTTTCTTTTAGCAAACTTACTTGATAAAAGATAAGAAATTAACCAACTTTCTTATGAAGGATTTAGCTCGATTGGAAGAGAAGGGTACTGATAACGTGTTTACGGATATTGCTAATTAACTACTTGATGAATATTAAAGCACAACATAATAAACAAGTAGTAGTGGATAAAAGAAAATAAAGAGAAGAAGAAGGAGTCAGTTATCTTTTATTCATTCTAAGTTCTCATTAAATACACAAAGAGTAATCATTGTGACGGATATGTGTTGCTAGGTATAAAACATTTGTCTAATCATGAGTATCAATTCTCATGCACCTTGACACGTACAAAGAATGGTCATCCTACTCATTTTACTACAACAATTTCCGGTTTGTGTGATCATTCTTTACAAAAACTTCAACCATTCTTTCACAAATAGGAAAATAGTTGAACCTGGTACATGTGCA
>JAJJMA010299818.1:32237-43625 GCA_023529015.1 Papaver nudicaule
TTTACCAGCAATCCAGAGACGGGTTAGGGAAATTGGAAATGCGGTTAGGGTGTACATTGCTTTTCAGAGAAATTTGTACCGAAACGGGGTAGGGCAACTAACAAGATCCAATGTCGAGACTATGGCAGGAGACACTTATTTTACTAAGCATGGAAAAGACTTCCAATACTACAACTGCTATCTTATCTTCATAGAATTGTTACCTTAGATGGACCCAGAAGTGGGTCTTCAAGATCATCTTAACGATCACTTTTCTGATGACGACTCAGAAGATGAAGAATAGAAAATCGTTGTAATGGTTCTGTGGGTATATCACTTGTAAGCCCTTACACGATACCCAACTCGTCCAATGGCGTAGCGCATTGGTTTAAAGAAATGCAAGTAAGATTTTAAATAAGTTGTGTGTTGTACGAGAACCGTGTTAAACCGTAAAAACACTTAATGAAAATATAATTTACATTACATCGGAATCTAAACACTCGTTCATTGCATTACTCTTGTTCGTTTTAATCTATTTTATTTCGAACTGGGAGTTGTAAAAAGAGTTGTCTACTAGCCTAGGCGGACTAGCAAATAAGTTAGATCTTTGGTAACGGTCGAACGCCTGCAATTACTGCCCTTGTATTTGCAACACCTCGGCAGCAAGTGCAGGTGTTCGAGAAGGAAGGGGTCGAGAAGACGATGAAGGAACATACATTATAGATATATGAAATGGATTTTGATATGAAAATGTTTTTGAAACCGCGAGGTATTTATAGCCGTGTTTTAGATTGTGCAACCTAGGCTGAGTGGCCTAGCTTAGGCCGCTGGTGTAAGTTAGGCTTGGCGACCTAAGTGGTGCCGCTCGACTGATGTTAGACCTCACCAGGCAAACCAACATTAATATTGGTTTGCCAGGCCATTTTGGTGGTTTGTTCATCCCACAGTGACATCAAAAAGGGCAAATGTTGTGTTTGCACACTCCATAGGAACTGCCCTTCCTAACGAATTTTTGCTTTGTTCTTTATTTTGCGAGTTCATCTTCGGACAGACACTTGTCCTTGGATGACATTCACGCAGTCGTACGTAATTTGCAATTATATCACGCTTCGTTCAATAGGGGATGAGCGACATCCCTCTACCTGACATTCGAGAGTCAGTCACCTGTTAGGGGGCTATCGATAAACATCTTCTTCCCATGTATTGTTGCTTCATCAATTTAATCTTCTCTATTTACTTTTGTGCAACTGAATCGTTAGTTATTATCTTTGTTACTGTTACGATGCTTGTTGTATGCTCTCTTGGTTTTCTTCTTATCTCTTCTAACCTACTGATGATTGCGTCAAATTTTATTTTAATTACCCGTCTTCTGACCAAAGCTTGGATGCTTACTTCCACTGTGTGACTGATTTTTTTCCTTCTCATCTTGCTTATGCCATCTTCGCTCTTCATACTCCTATCTTCGTCATTATCTGGTGATTTTTTTTTCCGTGTAACTTGTTGGTGTGTTAAGTTTATTTGTGAGCTACTGGATTTTCACAAGACCACCGGAATCAAAGTTTACGTCACACAAAACCATCTCTCACCCAAATAATTTAAGTGGGATTTTTAAAATACGTTTATCTTGCATGATACAAAGTCATAACAAAACTACTTAAAGAGAATTTTCTGAAATTTTTTAAAAAGCAAGTTATACAAACTTTTAACTGTGATTTGTGGGTGAATTTTCAAGTACGTATTTGGAATCGCACACATCAATATTTCCTTGACTTGTCAAAGTCAACCTAAATTTTCAAGTCTTGACTAAAGATTATGGAAGGTTCCTTAGGATTATTCTATCTTGAATAGTTCTGAGTCCTGACATCTCAGGACTCTCGTAACAAATACTGCACTGCACCAAAAGATTCCCATCCTTGCTTAGAAGACTTTATTACATCTCATCTCAGGACAATCCAACGAATATTAACCATTGATTCTCTTATCTTTATTTTCCGTCTTATTCTCCTCGACTTCTTTAATATGATTTCACTGTACAACAAAACATGAATATCTCGATATTCAACCATCACAGACCGTACAACTCAATCCTCCAGCATCAAATCACCGAATCTTTTTGCTGATCAAACACGGTCCCATCATAACAAATCTGATGCATATTGGTAAAGGGTAGTTGAGACATTTTCACCAGTAAGCTATCTATTGGAGTCCCATGAGTATAAAATTCTCTGCTCTACTCTTAGAGCAAGCACTATGGTTCTCTATTTGGGAGAACTTCTCTATTGAATAGAGAAATGCAACTACTATGGTGCAAAATTTCTCTATTCAATAGAGAAATTGGTTGGCTTTGCTATTGCCTGCTACGGATTCGTAGCAAAGCCGAAGCGAGACGGAAATCCAATTCCCGCAGGGCGAAAATCGGATTTCCGTAAAATTTTCAAAAATCCTTATAATATTTTCTCTGCGGAAATCCAATTTCCGTAAAATTTTCTGGCGGAAATCGGATTTCTGTCTCCAAATAGCTAAGACCACCGTGGTTGCCATTTTTTCGCCATTTCTGCCTTTCCCTTTCTCTATTCAATAGAGAAGGCTTAGGCCACCATAGTGCTTGCTCTTATTCTTGGAAACTCTCTTCCTCTTACATTCTTCAGAGTTTTCCATTACTAAATTCTGAGGTAAGAAATTTCCAAGCAATTGTTTTATTTTATATTGAAATTTAATCTGATCGTTTCTGTTTTCTCAGATTTTGATTTCTTGGTTTTTTTTTTTTTTTTTGTTGGATTCAATTTGGAGTAGAAAAATGGAGATCGATAGAGCAATCAAAGAAACCGAAGATAAGAGATTGAAAACTAAGTATGATAACGCAATCTATGTTATCCAGAGAGCTCTTGCTTTGTACAAGTAAGTTAATCTGATTTTTCCATATGAAGTTTTGTGATTCAAATTTTGATTTCTTATTCCCTATTGTTTGATTATAAGTTTGAGTGTTTTTTTAGGGTTTCTATTAAGATTTTATAGTGTTTTTTGTTTATTTGGTTTCTGTTAAGCTAAATTGGTTAATTTGTTGTAGTATTATAGTTAGAGACTGAGTGTACTGGGACCAGATGTCTGGATTATGATGTTTATTATGATGAATTTGAGTTAACTGAGAAATTGCATGGATGTGCATGTTTAGTTTGGAAATACTAGTAATCTGCTAGGGCTAATGGTTGAAAACTGCTGAGTATTTTGTTGCGCATCGGGTTAAGGATTTTGTGATTTGTTGCCATAAATTTGGGAATTGGTATGTGAGGAATATTTGGTGGAAAGAATCTTGATTGTTTACAAGAGTCATATTGTCAAAGAAGTTTGAGATTGAATGTGATGTGACGTTGTTCTGCTAATGCATTTAAGAAGATACCTCGACACGACCTGTTAGGAACAGTTCGTTTCACAGGTGTAGATGTTATGCTTGTTGGTTTTCCCATTGGAGTTGTGTATGTTTCCAAATGAAGAACGATGGGACCCACTTTATCTTGCCTAATTATGTAGGGATGATTCTTACGGCTTTGATTGGTAGATTTCAGCGTGAACTGTCGGAGGGATGAATGAACTACTGTTGCATTGATTGTTAGAGCCTTACGAGACATGTTTATTTATCGCTTACGATAAGTAGATAATTTGCTCTAGTAGCCTTTGTCAGGGAGAAACATTTAGGTGTTCTGTTTAGTATATGGCTTCTTTGTTGCATAAACTTGAATTATGAATTTGGGTCATTAATGACTTGAAAATAAAGTCATAATTGCAGTTGCTGGTTTCTTTCTTGACAGGTTTGAAGAGGTCGCCTTCAGCTTTAATGGAGGAAAAGATTCAACGGTAGCTATTTCTAAGTTAAATCTTTTTAAATAATTACATCAAATACTTGGACTTAGTTTCGAAATGAATTTGAGTGTGCAGGTTTTACTGCATCTTCTAAGGGCAGGTTATTATTTGCATAAAAAGAAACCTGATCATCCTAGTGGGACTCCAAAAACCTGCGGCGAAAAGTTTCCATTAAGAACCATCTACTTTGAGAGCCCTTCTGCTTTTCCTGAGATCAATTCTTTCACTTATGAAGCAGCCGAAACGTAAGATGTTTTTCATTGCTATACATTTGTTGTCAGAAAAAGTGATCTCCTTTAGGCATGTTGGGTTTACTTTCTCCCACTTTTTCTTTTTTTTGAGCAGTTATGGCTTGCAAATCGAAGTTATTCGCCTAGATTTCAAGTCTGGTTTGGAGTCTCTAATAAAGGAAAAACCAACTGCAGCTATATTTCTTGGTACCCGAATTGGTGACCCTAACGCGGTATGTATTGAGTACATTGTGATGCTGTGACACATAGTATCTTTCCAGCCTATACATTGTCTATTATGATTTTTCAAACATTATTTCAAAGACTGGCCCTGATTGTGTGCAGGTTGGCCAAGAACAATTTTCCCCAAGTTCGCCTGGATGGCCACCCTTCATGAGAGTGAATCCCATCTTGGATTGGTCATACAGGTTCCTTCTGGACCAAACTTGTTCACTATTTCCCTTCGGAATTGATCTAGCTTGTTAGTGGTCCATATTTTTAGTTTGTTGGTTATTTGGAGTTGGTTTATGTGTTGCGAAGATAGTGATGTTTATTACTTGATTTGTCCTTGATACAGGGATGTTTGGGCCTTTCTCTTAACTTGTCAAGTGCCATACTGCAGTCTTTATGACCAGGGGTAATATTTCCCGTTAGCAAACTTTAATTTCATTTGATTCTTACACATAGAGCAGTATCTATTCTTCTGTTTGGGGTGTCTAACAAGATTCAATCTTAGACCTTAATTTTGAAACCAAATCTTTCGACTTTTGCCTTTTAAGTACTCTATTTGGTCCCAAAGGAAAGAATTATCTTTTCTTCTGCTTGGAGTTTCTAATTAGATTCAATATTAAATACTCTAAATTTTGATATCAAATGTTTCATTTTTTACAGTTACACGTCAATAGGGAGTGTATATGATACAGTTCCAAATGCATTATTGTGCATTGATGATTCCTCTTCCAGTAAAGAGAATTTCAAACCAGCGTACAAGCTTACAGATGGAAGGTTAGAAAGAGCTGGTAGAGCTAAAAAATGTTATCCATCGGCTCGTGGGGATGGTCCTGCTGTTAGCAATGGTCTGACTGGTGTGGATTCTCATCAGACGGGTACTCTCACAGCCTCAATCATCTCTGTTGGTGATGAGATTCTGTAAGTCCTTGGTTGCTGTACGTCTGTGTATTTGGAGTTTCTAGGATCATTCATTTTTGCTACTTTGATAGTATGAACTTATCGTAATTGCTCTCCTTACTGTTCTTTTGTTTTCTACTTTTTGTGCTATGCTGAAATTCATCTTTCAGTTTAGGAATTTAACTCAATCACATCGCGAAGTAGTACACCTCCAATAATAAACAATGACTTTGATTTTATTAATGTAATAACTTTAGAATATTGGTTAGCTCACACTAGTAATATAGATTTCCTTTTGATAGCGTGAAGCGTTTCTGATGTATTCTTTTCCTCCACTTCCATAGCTCAGGTTCGGCACTGTCGAGGACCAAGTTGGACCATCGTTATGCAAAAAGCTACATTCCGTAGGATGGGCTGTATCACATACTGCTGTGGTTCGCAATGATGTAAGATGCTTATTACATAAGGAGACATTTATACGTGTTTTAGAAATTGTTAGTGTAGGAAATATGTTCACACTTCTACACTTTTATCGCTCGCATACCTGTTCATTTTTCGTGCATATGCAGCAGCTGGATAATTTAACAAAATTTAGAATGGCTAGGAGACCAATGAATTTGGGTACTTGTCAAAGTATTAGGCCAGAAAACTTAATGTGAACCATTTGATCTCTCACATTTCTCCTGAGATCCGTTTACTTTTTTGTTACTTCCTAAAAAGAAATCCATAAAATGTATTATACTTCTGATTTGATCACTATATGGATTGATGAGGAATCCCTTGAATCTGGATCCACGTTGCCAAGCACACTGTATTATACTGTTCCTTAAACTATTTGTTGGCAGAGATCATCTCCTGTGCCTTCCCATAAATCTTCAAAGCTTCTAGAGTTTTTACTATTTCTTATAGGATTAACTTTCCCATCTGTTTTGAATAAGAAGGCACCACCTGCCAGTAACAATATTTTATCCGTCTTATTCTGATTAGCTTCAGAGACCAGTTTTCCCCTGTGCAGTTAGATATTAAGTTATTAACCAATCGAGTTGTTAATCTTGAACCCCCTTTGACTGTTTATTTTATCCTCGTCTCCACCTTTCACATGGCATACTGTAATTGCATTTCCCAAATTCAATGGCAATGGCTAGTGTTCGCCTTTATTCTGTTGCCTAACTGGTAGTTCTATTGATGTGTTAAATTGCAGATAGATTCAATAGCTGAAGAAGTTGAACGTCAGAAATCTTCTGCTGATATGGTAGGCTTTGTAAATTGCTTTGCTTGAAGATTTCTCTATGTAGTACTTTTATATTGTAGAATAAACCTTAACCTTGTCCATGACCAAATTTTAAATGATTCTTGCAGGTGTTTCTGTTTGGAGGTGTGGGCTCTTTGCATTCTGATGTCTCTATGGCAGGCATTGCAAAAGCTTTTGGAGTTCGTACGGTATGCTGCATTCACTTCAATGAATTTCTTTATTCTTGGATCCCTTGTTTTATGTCGTTATAAACATGGGAAAATGTTTTGTTTGACTGTGAATTTACCTATTGTATTGAGTTTATTATCTATTGAAACCTTCATGAGTGCCAAATGCTGATACCATCAAAAATAGCAACTACCGTAAACACACACAAACGTGAAGACTTACTGTCACTTTTCCTTCTTTTTTAAGGCTTGCAAGTGTGAATATTATTTTAAAAATACATACAAGCACAGATATTTCATTATGTGAATTTCAATAGGTATGCCTATAAAACCAAACCAGACATTTGAAAGTATACTAGATAGGAATTGCATATAGGCGTAGCTTAATTAGTCTAGATCAGAAAGGACAAAAAAAAATCAGCCTGTTAACCGGTGGTCATCCATATCTTTCTACAATATTATTATCCTTGATTTTTTGGAAACTTCAACTTATCTTGTACTAAATGGTGCTTGTATAATAGTGTTGGATGTAAGAGTTTTGAAGAGTCACTAACATTCTGTATTGAATATTTTTGCTTCGATTTAAGGCTCCTGATGAAGAATTTGAAGAGTATCTCAGGCATCTTACTGGGGACCAGTGCACAGGGGATCGTAATGAGGTAGTGTGATTTTCAAAATAATGACATCATCAGTTTAGTCTGTAATCTTCAAACTTTTTATGTTGATTGTGTTCCTCCAGTCCATTGTCATATCTCCTACTTTAGCTGCATAGATTGCCTTAAAATGCAACAACACGTTCAGGTTCACCATCTTTGTGATAACAGGTTCACTAATCATAAGATACCATAACTGTTTTTACATTTTGGTTCCGTACACTTAACATCAATAGGAGGGCTGGGTTTTTGTGGCTTATCTTTCTTAGTGCATTCATGCTAAAATTACTATATTGAGTGACTTCCAAGTTCTGGAAATGTGCTTTTGATGTTAAAGTTGGTTTTTATCTGTGTTGCTGTGTTTTCAGATGGCTCAGCTGCCAGAAGGTATCACTGAATTATTGCACCATGAAATGCTACCCGTCCCTTTGGTATGTGTCCGCTGGTCATCTATATATGTATTTTGTGTTACTTACAGTTCTAGAGCTGTCAACTTTATTTATCTCTGATGTTTAGTGCCAAAGAAATGGAAAATAGTGTATTTATTACTTCTAAATATTGGTATTAATGTTTTTATTGCAGATTAAATGCCAAAATGTGATCATTCTTTCTGCGACAAATGTTGATGAACTGGACAAGCAATGGGACTGTCTGATTGGATCAAAAAGTTCTAGCAGCCAGCTAAAGTTAATGGCTCCGTTTTTGTCAAAGCATCTTAGCACTGCTCTTGCTGATGTATGTGGTAACGTGGTAAATTAGGTTTTCATATGTGACATTATATTTTTTGTGCATGCTACTTATTGATTTATGGCATTGACATGTGCGCTTCCCCAATTTGCACAACAAGCACTCACCCTTTTCTGTTAGAATACCTAGTGGATGATTCCCCATATTCCTTGTTAGGTTCAGTTAAGTTCTAATTTACTCGTCATACTTTGTTGCAACGAGCAGTGAGGAAGTGTAAACACTGACATCCTCGATTGTCTGTTATGTTACACAGGTAAAAATTGCTCCATTTGTTTCACAATTATGCCTCGAATTCCCGGATATTCACATTGGTAAGATTTGAGGAACCTGTATATCCCACTAAAATCAGGATTATCATGAAAATGTGGAAATTTATTGTGCTCTATTGCTTAAATATAGGGTGTTATCGCAAATCCAGAATGGGACCCCAAATTGTCAGCTTTGTAGGAAAGGTACGTGGAACAAGCTTTAGCTAAGCACTCTCTAAGTTATAATAATCAGTCTATATCTTTAAATTTTTATTGCATCTGAGTTTACCAACTTTAGCTATAAAGTCGTATCATATGTGCCGCAGGACCAGGCGAGAATTGAACTAGCTCTAAAAGCATTGCGACAGAAATTTCATCCCGAAGCTTTCTTTGACATCAGCTGTGGGTGAATCTGCTGCTCATATCCATTGTACTGCGAGCAAACTCCGGTGCTTTGAAGAGCAAAAGTTACTGCCTTGGTTGTTCAGTGAAGTTCCAGTTTACTTGAAAGGATTTTTTCTCCTTAGTCCAGAGATTTGGATGATATATCAGAAAGAGTCTCTTTCAACGTTTGAAGAGGAGTATGAAGAAAGCAAAGCAGAGGGAAAACAGGGATACCAATTGGTAGGCAACTAGATAAAACATTATTATAAGAACAGCCAGATTAGTAGAAGCTATAGAATTGTAAAAAGAAGAATCAAATATTTCATGTATTGATGATTCTGTTTAGTTAAATTTTAAAAGTTTTTTAAATTGAAGCTGACAAACAGAATGGAATGCTGCAAGAGTTCAAACAGTTCATTAATGAACCCATTTCAGGTGGCTGGTTCTGGGAATGAGTTGAGTTCAAAATTTCTCTTTTATACGCATTTCATTATTAGACTGGTACCTGTGACAGCAACCGAAATGAGATCCATCGTGACATTGGTAGTAGATTTTTTTGGGGCTGTGGAGAATGGAGATTTTGGTCTTCAGAAAGTTGTCACATTAAAAAGCAAAAACAATGACAATTTTCTAAGAACCATAGTCTCCAATTTAAACACTACAATCCCAACAAGACCGGGCAAATTTACAATAAAAAAATGACATCTACTTTTGATCAGAAATGACAACTCACACTTGTATTTTTGATTCCTATATATTCAAAGAGATAAGTCTGTTGAGGCTTGAGAGTGAATTATAATGCATGCCAATAATTAGTTAGAGTGACTGCGACCAAGCTACACGTCTTGAATTGATGTTCCACCTGCCTACACATGAGATTCTCATACCAAGTTAAGGATATGTCAAATAGGTTAATCGTCAGCAATAAAATTACAGATGAGCTTTTGCCAAGTATCTGACATAAATTTTCGTTCACGTTAGTGAAACTAGGAAGCATCTTCTGGGCAGAATTTTAACCTTGTTACATAGGTCGCAAGGGCCATTTCCATGTCATGGGCCATTTCCATTTCCATGTCATGGCCCATTTAAACACCACAGAGGAGAAGGTTGCATTTGTAAGCATTTTTTTTGCTACAAGTTACAACTACCCATATTGGTTCAATAATTGCAAAAGAAAAAAAAAAAAAAACTTGTTCCAAATTTTTCTTGAGGAAACAATTTTGAATTCCGGACTGTGTACATCCTTGTTCATGCCTTGCTAAGAAATTTTAATCTGTCTGCTCTCATTTTAAAAATAAAAAAGCGCGTTCGCAAGATTGGGTTGTCCATCCTTCATCAGAAATGAAGGGCAAGAAAGCTGATTGTATAGAACAGAGAGTTTCACTACAAACCAAAAACCTTTGTTCAAAGTGTTGTATGTTATACTAGTTATAGCTGATCTAGGACTAGGACATACAACAACATAAAATTTCTGTTTAAATTTATTTTTACTTTTTTGGGCCTTATTACTACACATTACAAACAAGAACTTTCCGCTCTAGTTTTTTGGAAGACATATAGCAATGGCCCTCACCAATCCAGAATTTGCAAGGAAGTCCACCATTTGAGTTTATATGTTTGGTCATTTATGAATTATTGTTATGGGTAACACTATTATTATAATTTCTCTGAATTTTTAAGGTTTATACTTCTGGTCAACAAGTTAAAGGCGAGAAAAAAAGAGGGGGAAAACTAATGGGACTTCTATCTATATCTATATCTATATCTATATCTATCTATCTATATCTATTCTATTATATAAAGGGAAGACCCCTTGGTGAAGCTGTAACTTTTTTGGACCATTTTATCCCTGTGTTTATAAAATACATACACACATTATATAAATTGGCGAGGATATAATGGTAATTTAATATATAAATGAAATATAGACTTATTTTATGTGTAAATATAAATATCTAGAATCTTCTTAACCATTGATGCACTCTCTCCCACTTTTTCCCACATAGAAGAACTCTCTGGAAATTATTTTCTTCCTAATTCTTTCTTTCTATGCTCTCAAAAACTATTCACCCATTCAAATTAGCGATTATTCTCCATATTATTTACTCTTCTTATAACGATTAAACTCTTCTTCTATGCTCTAAATTTTAATTTAAGCACTGAGTTATGTAGAGTTAGCAAAGAAATCAAAGGCACGCGCATAGCGCGTGCTGGCTAACTAGTCTATATAAAAAGAACTCTCACAGCAGCAGTATTTTGAAGCTGTAAAATTTTTGGACCAATTTACCCCTATTTTAATATAGTATGTGCTTTCTAACATAAATAAGTAAGAGCAAATGGGTACATTTATAATTTTTCTTTCTGACTTTTGATAAAATTAACATACAAATTAGTGGTACCTAGCTGCAAGATAGAGGTTAAAGCACGCACATAGTGCGTGCAAGAGTGCTAGTGAATATAGAAATGGAAGGACTACATCAGAGTCATATGTTGATACATCTCATTAAGCCCACTGATGAACAAATTACCAATCTCAACATGACTCTAAAAATAAACCTACAAATCAAAATTGATAGCATAAACCCTTAACAAAAAAAACAAAAATAAAAGAAGAAAGAAATTCAATGGTTCTATATGAACCGAGGGAAATGACCGAATGAAAAAAATCGTGAGAGTTTTTTTTTCACAAAAGTCGGCCCCATCCCCTGAATTAGCCGAGGATCCACATTATTGATTATTTTG
>JAJJMA010299827.1:0-11560 GCA_023529015.1 Papaver nudicaule
GTTGGTTCTTGCAATGGTTTGGTATGTTACAAGACTTATGTGGCCGGATCCGGTAAGATTACTTCTTATAGGAAAGGATCCGGTGGGATCTGTCATACAAGTACTCATAGGAGAATAGGGGATAATTATAATATGTACATTTTCAATCCCATAACTGGTGAACGTATTCGTTGTCCCAATATGAGTAGTGGTTACAATGGATTCGGTTATTGTCATATCACCAATACATACAAGGTTGTTAAAATTTGTTACGATATATTTACTCCCAAGTGGAGCGTTCAAGTTTACGATCTAGGCGATGGCAGTGGCCAGTGGAGACCCATACCAGAAATTACCTATAGGTTTCGGGAATCAGGCGTTTTTGCTAATGGGTCTCTTTATTGGATAAATGAAGAATCAAGGTGCTCCTTGGATATTGTAGCCTTTGATTTAAAAGACGAAACATTTCGAATCATACCATCACCACCTTGTCATATTCATCCCAGTTCCTTTGAGAACGTCAGTCTCGGGTCGCTTGGTGGGAATCTGTGCCTGTGTCTTCCTTATATAAAGAAAGGTGAAAATATGATGGATATATGGGAATTCAAGAAGATCCGGACTAGTCCTCGTTTGAAAGAGCGTCCCAACTATAACTCTTTTATTTGGTTCAGGGTGTTCAGCAGAAAATGGGATTCAGGCTCAAAGTGTCAACTAGTATCCCTGACAAAGAGTGAACTTCTGCTATGGCAAGATGGTGTGCTCTCTTGTTATGACCTTAAAACTGCGACTGCAAAGAAACTATGGTATCCTACAGGTGCAACAGGGAATGTGCAAGCAACTCCTCATATACATAGCCTTGTTTCATTAGCTAGCTTAAGAGGTTTCCGAAGATGTCGATGCGAAAAGCTAGCTTACATTCCTTAAGTGAAGGATGAGTGTCCGAGTTCGAGTCTAAAAGAGTATAACATTTAAATTATTATTCACCATATAGATATTTTTTTTTATATCTTTAATGATTTTAATTTCTTTACGATTTTGTAATAAGTTCTTTATAGGTAGGATATTGACCTTGCTGAACGTGTTTTTTTTGTTTTATTCTTAAGTTTTTATCAGATCTCCAAACTGTGGAGCGGCGACTCAATCCATTGACCTCAAGTATGAGCGTCAGGCTCCTTGTTGGATGTGTTTGAATTAGGATGTATTATGAGTTTCTATTGTGAATTTGCTGCTGTTTGGAACCATTTTTTCCGAAATGCAATGACTTGTAGAGCTTTTGGAAAGAACCAACTTGGGTCGTTAGCGGCCGCCTTACTCTAATACATGAAGGTAAAGATTTAAATTCGAGTACATGGAAGAAAAATATCATTTGCTAATTTGAAATAAACCTAACTAGTACATCATTTTGTTCTTGTTGCTTGGACTGAGTTTTTCGTGCATTACTAATTTTGCAACACTAAATCCAGCTATTCTAACCACTACAGTATCAATAAATCTCCATAGCCATACCACCAGTTCTTGATAAGCAAAACTAAGAATAAACCACCAAGTCTAGAATCCTCTTCCATTTCTTCATTCTGCGAGGAGTTAGTGTCAGTACTATTAAGATTACTTCACAGCTCTTGTTTGTAGGGAAACCACACAACAATGCATTACCAATGTAAGCTGAACCATCTAAACTTAATGTATCAAAGTGATATCCTCTTCTAAACTTAATGTATCAAAGTGATATCCTCTTGGAATTCTACCTTTCAGATTATTGTAAGATAAATTCAAGAACCCAAGAGAGTCTATTGACGTTAAAGACAGAGGGATATCTCCGGACAATCTGTTGAAACTGAGATCCAATGATTCTAGACCGATCATTGCTCCCGATACTAATTGGTCTGTCGCCGTACAAATGATTATGGGATAAATTTACCATTGCAAGCCCTTTAAATTGACCCATCTCTGGCGGAATGTTTCCTTCGAGAAAGTTGCACGAAAGGTTGATTCCTGAGTTATAACTGTATACAAGCTCAAAGTGTTGTGTAGTACCTTTAGTCACCATCTGAAGTTGCACCCTTGAATACCTGAAGGAAATCTCTTCACCAAGTAAAACCCTGTTGTTCGGCCTTTCTTTTAGCATCGCTAAACTGCCTATTGAGTTAGGAATTCGACCAGAGAGTTTGTTTTTCGACAAGTCTAGTATTTGGAGATTATGCAACTGAGTTATTTCTGTTGGGATTGAACTCGTTCGATCCTAAGGCAAGGATCTTAAAGTTATGGAGTGTACCAGTGAAATTGAGTATAGCTCCTACAAACTTGTTGTTTCCTAAGTTGAGAACTTCCAATTCTTGAAGTTGTTGGATGGAAGTAGGAAATGTACCATTGAGAGTATTGTCATTTAGCAGCAAGGTTTTGAGACTTTTCATCCATCCAAGCTCTTCCGGAACACTCCCTGTCAGATTGTTCGTGCCAAGGTTTAGAGAAACTAGAGAATTGCAGTACTGTAAACTAGAAGGCATCGTTTCGAATAGCTCATTGTTAGAGAGATCGAGATGCATCAGTGAGTTACGCTCATTTGGACATATTGAAGAAGGGATTGATCCAGAGAGTTTGTTGTGCGATAAAGAGACATAGTCAATGTTGCATATTCTTTTTCCAGTCTCTATTGAGATTTCACCAGTGAAATCATTATGCGATAGATCAAAAACTCCAGTGTTTGGAGGTGGAAGTGGAAGATGACCTCGAAGGTTGTTGTTCGCTAAATTCAGATAAGGAAACTGAAGAGTAAGATTAAGGGAATATGGTATTGTTCCTTGTAGATTGTTCCTAGATAGATCCAAATAAGATAGATTCGGAAGTTCGAAGATACAAGATGGGATAGCTCCCTGCAAGCTATTGCTAGACAAATCCAATCCAAACAGCTGAGGCAAGTTACAAATGAAAGTTGGGATATATCCTTGCAAATTACAAGCTTGTAGAGACAAAACTTGCAATCCAAATTTAGACATAACAACATCTCCACCCATTCTACGGTTATATTGTTCGAGTAAAGCCTGATCCAAGTTAAGCTTAGCCCATTGATCAAAGGTATCAATGAAATGGTACCCTGAATAGAATTGTCACCTATGAAGATTTTTTCTAGCTTTCGCAGCTTGCTAATGCAGCCTGGTATCGTTCCAGTCAGATTATTACCCCCTAAATTAATCTCCTGCAGTGAAGAAATGTCACATATCGACTCGGGTATGACTCCTTGTAGATTGTTTTGAGTTAAGGATAGAATTTGAAGATGTTTGAGTTTGGGTATGGAAGAAGGAATGGCGCCCGTAATGTTATTGTAACTGAGGTCTAGATTTTGCAATTGCAAAAGGTTTGTAATTGAAGCAGGTATAGAGCCTTGAATCGCGCATCCTGACATGTCAAGAGACACCAGTGATGGCGCATTTGGAATTGAACTCGGAATGGATCCATTTACATTTGTTGACTGTATCGAAAGTATTTGGATATTTGGCCATTCTTCCCTAAAAAGCCAAGCTAAACTGATGTTGAGATTTTGGTTCTTACCGACATAAAGTTCTTTAAGCTGAGGAAGATGAGACATTGTACCTTGTAAATTACAATTCGTCAAGACCAGAACTGAGAGAGATGTCAAATTAGTAAACTGAATTTGTATGGAAGAATTGAAGAAATTTGAACTCATTCTTAAGGACGATAGGCGTGAAAGATTGCGAAATTCATGCACCAAAAAACCAGTCCAGAGATTCTACAATCTGAGACATCTAACTCCCTGAGATTAGAAAGAAACAATATTGGTTCAGCCCAATTTATCGCCGAAGTTGCCATAGATAGATCAACACCAACCAACCTTAGTATCTTCAGACTTGTGGAAGATACATAACTAGTGGACAAATAAGAATTCTCATACTCATATGTAAATTTTGAGTTATCAAAGTCATACGAATACGTAGAGTAATCAATGATTCTAGATGAACACGATATATCAAGATAACGTAATGAAGATAAGTTAGTGAATTGTGTTGTAATAGGGCCTGAAAACATTGAATGTGTAAGGTCAAGATAAGTAAGGTGTTTAAACTTTGAAAAATCATCACTAGGGATGCTTGAGAAGTTGAGATTGTTATAACTTAGATCAAGGTGCTCGAGATGTATAAGATTGAAGAGCAAAGGAGATATAGTACCATTAACTGCAGTACTGCTCGAGGTAGAGACGATTGCCGAATCAAAGTTACGTATAAAAGTTTCAGGGTCTGGATTCCTTAGGTCGACCGAGACGACATGAAAGGAGTCATTAGAACAATTAATTCCATGCCAGTTGCAGCAGTTTTTTCCTTGCCATGACGACAAACGGTTAGAAGGATCAGTAAGTAGAGATTTGAAAGACAAGAGAGCTGTTCTTTCATGCTCATAACAACAAAAAGATTTGGTAAATCCAATATTGAAGACGAGAAAAAGAAGAAGAACAATATGTGTGTGATGAAACTCCATGGCTGTGTTTTGATGTAGCTTCTGTTTTTCTGGAAGAGTCTAAAAGCAACAACATATAGTAACATCATCCTTTTTGCAAATTAAGAGAATCACATGACACACACTCCCACACACAAATACGTTCCACACAAACACATTAAGAGAATCACATGACACACACGTGATAGGAGAAGAGAGGTTACACTTCAGTTAACCTTCACTGCAGGTTTTCCTTGACCTGCACCACTTCGGTCTTTACCTCATTACAACAACATATAGCATCATTATATCTTTGTTTAGCAACTGTGCATGATGCTTCAATGTAAGGCTGCTGTTTGTCCCTTATTAGTTAAGAAAGTTGGGTAAAGTTATTGAAATTGTTGGCATATTTTTTGTAGTGTACTAGTGGTATTGGTATAGAAATTGATGGATGTGTTATGGCCTGATAGGCATCTGGCGCATTTGGACTTACTTTCCATCCTCAAGACTTTAGCTAAGAAACGACTACTTCGTATACACAAAAAATCTAACCTTAATTTTGATTTTCTGGGTTAGATTTTTCTTCTGGATTTTCTTCTTTAAAGTTTAAATGTAAAACTTGGTGCAGTACATATTTGGCAAATGGAGACCAACCAAGAAAGACGTCTAGCTACATCGCTGCTCACCCACAGTCCTATTTTCATACTTTCCGAAGAACAAGATTTGAAAAGCTAGCATGTAGAGAAACTGCGTACTACAAAAATTAACAGATATACAGACATCAAATACAATAGTTTGCTGCAAACAAAAAATTTCATCATGGTATCCTAGGTTTCAAATTGAAATCTAGAGGACACAAGGCATAGAGTGAGATCTTGAATACGCAAATCGGAAAGATCACTTTAAAGCGTCTACCCAAGAGTGGGGTGGAAGTGCTGTTGGCATTGGCTTTAGCAAAAACGGCAGGTACATCAGACCTGCATCAGAAAAATGTCTGTTACCTAAGCAGAGCTTTTCAATGCTTCCGGTTTGCATATTGATCCCCCAAACCCTATCTTTCCAGCCAAATAAAACAACAGAACGATCTAGCGGACTGAAACCTAAAACTTGGACTCTTACAACTTGATCACCTGTCCGAGAACACAGTTCTGCTATGATACCGTCTACTGAAATATCTTTGTGCAATAATTGCCATTTCAGCTCATCCAGCATCCAAACACTAACACCCATTCCCATTCTTGTCCATCTGGTTCTCGCGCAACAGACCCATCCTTCTGACTCTCCAAGAACACTAGAATTTTCCCAAGGGGTGGACAAATCATTGTTTTGTTCATTCTGGTCCCATTGTGGGATGTCACGAAAATTGGCTTGTAAACCATGTAAAGGATAAGGCCTGAAGGACTTAGTCCATAGTTAGTTTCCAGTCCACAACAAACTCAACAATATGAGCGAGTCCAGCTCCAGCTATTCATACGGATCTGATGTAAATTTGAATTGTACAATGTAACTAGTATAAATACTTTGTTGCACCACCAGATGAAAGTGTGGTAGAATACAGCTCATATCAAATCTTTACTAACCAGGGACGGATCCAGGAATTTAAGTTGGGACGGGTTGAGATTTGTGTTGTGAAGCGTAGGCCGATTAAGCGGTCGAAGGCTGTTGGATTTTTTCCCAGGAATCTTAGTTAGGCGAATAGCTAAGTTGTGTATTTGTTAGAACCATACTACAAATTGTAACTATAATTTTGGAAGGTCTGAAACCTCAAAAAATTTACCTCAACGCTACAGATATTGTTCAAGTGACGAGATCTAATGGGTGAGAACCAGATGCAGTTACATATGGTACACTAATTAGTGAGGTTTATGTAAGACGGGAAGAATTGAGATTGCGAGAAGGCTTCTTAGAACAATCCAGTTAAAAGGATTTGTTCCAGCACCGCAAGCGTACAACCCTACAAAAACTAACTTTAAATTTTATTGGGCTATAAATTGTTACTGGGCTTTGATTTGGGCTAAGTATTTTTTTTTCTTCATGGACTAACTTTAAAAACCTACATAATAACACTACCTAAAAAAAAAAAATTGGGAACAGTCCGTCCCTGTTACTAACCAACGTAGGGTGGACACATCTTTCACAAGAAAAATGTTAATTCTGCAATAAGATGCTCAAGCATGTTAAGTATCGTTGTCAGTAGCAACATGTCCCTGGATTGCCAAGCCACCACCATACAATCAAGCAGCAAGCAGTATTTGGTCCTTTGTTACTCTATACTAGTCGCTGGAGTGTATACCTTGTCTTCGGTGTAAGAAAAAGTACGGTCTTCTCTTGTGGGAAGAACATAAAAAAAGACTAACTACCTTCGCTTTTATAGTTATAGGTTTAATCTACTACAATTACCACCATCCCATCAACATCAGGCGGACAAACTTCACAGTTGTTATTATAGAAATGGCTGTATCTCTTGGAGATTACAGTTTTATGATATAAGCCCACTCTTCATATACAAACTTCTTATGATTCTTCTCTACATTTTGTTCAAATTTCTGGAATATCAACTCTTCCTATATATATGCTTATAGCCTGTTTGGATAAGGAGCACTTTCGACTTCTGCTTTTCCAAAAATAGAAGTTGAATCCAGAAATCAGAAGCAAAAATGTTTTAATTCTGCTTCTGAAAAATTTAATTTTTCTGTTTCTAAAAGTCATTTTGAAATTATGTTGCCGAACTAACTTTGACTTGTTTGTTTCAAAAAATCGAAAAGTTGTTTATGTGTGTATCCAAACAGACTATTAGACTGAGAGAATGGGTACTGTCGATGCAAACATGAAAATCCTAATATATTCTGGAAAGTCAGCTCTAGTGTGTTTCGGATACTACATAGGTATGGGCCAACTTCTTAACAAACCACCGACCCAGATCAGCCCAGCCCAAACTATAACTATTCACGTTAATTTCTGTTTCTATTTTGCCTTTCGTTTTGTTTCCCTGTTCAACCAGACTTCTGAATTGGCTCTCCGAAATAGTTTACAACTCTAATTTTCAATCCCCTCTATATAAATACCGGTGCCTTACATCCACATCTTACAAATTACTACCCCTTTTGATTTCTTCTTCTGCTTCAAATCATCTTCTTTTTTTTTGTTCTGAAAGTTCTCTAAAGATGAAGTTTAAAGGATTTCTGACAACTTCACTTGGATACGTCGGAAACATCTTATTTTTATGTTCCTTTGCTGCTCCGATACCAAAGTTTCGCGAGATTGTCAAGAAGAAAACCGTCAAGGATTTCTCTCTGAACCCTTGCTTAGCTTCGGTACTCAGCTGTGGAAAGATGGTCCTATACGGCCTACCGTTCTTTCCATACAACATTAACTTCATGGCAGTCAGTGTAGTAGGTCTTGTCCTGCAATTCATGTACATAATGGTGTATCTACTATATGCCAACAAGGAAGAAAGACGTTACGTATTAGACATGTTAGCGATTGAAACCGCTATCTATTCCGTCTTGGTAGGTAGTCTCACTTTTTGCCTTCGACAAGCAACAAATATGGAGAAACGTTCAGTGGTTGGACTACATAGCTTTATCTCAGGCACAGGCATGCAGATTACTATGCCACTCGACAGTATGATGACGAATATTAAGAAAAAGAGTGTTGAGTATTTGTCGGTTTACCTCTTACTTGCAAATTTTGTCAATTCTGGAATTTGGTTTGCGTTTCTTGGATTTGATCACTTCATAGTGGTAACTAGTGGCTTGGCTTCTGTTCTTGCTCTAATCCAACTGATACTACACGCGACGTACTATAACTCCACTTTAGCCAGGAACGTAGATGGAAACCATGCCGACGGTAGCACACTACAAATCGACTCCGAAGATCAGAAACAACAACAAAAAGCCCGATCAAGGAGAAGGAGGGTTGACACCTGAAAAAGTGTTTATTTATTTATTTTAGAAGTTTTTTTTTGTTTTTTTTTCTTAACATGTTTGAAATCATAAATTTTAGATAAAGTAATCTAAACAGTAAAAATAGCTGGTTTGTGACTATAAATTTTACTATGAATTTCCCAAATTCATCTGAGACGACGTTACATTAAACACTTGTAACATGTCAAGTGCACAAGATATCACACTTCTTATACATGTCTTGGGAATACTTACCGTGATGGGATTGGAAATGTTGATACAGTCACTGACCAAACCACTGCAAGTACCAATCAAGCTGGTGGAAGGACCAAACACCAATTTCTATATGGCATATATATCACAGCATACCTATGAAACTATCTTCAGTACAACTGAAATTAACCATCTCACAAGATTGTTTTCTCAATTCGAACTATAGTGACTTCAATTATGAAAGTATGCGATCCAAGATATTGCTTGATCTGGTAAGCATAAAATAGAATCTCAAGCTTCGCATACTCCACCTCCACCACATTAGACATGAATGGTAGTATGGTCAGGCTCAAATATTCACCACGGTTAAAGCCGGTATCGGACCTTCCTTCCTATGCCCCATGACTGAAAGTTATCATCTCATAAGTAATGACACCACAAATGGATAAGTAGACTGGTATGCATGGGCAAGTCCAAATGGTTTAAAACGGCTAATTCAAAGCCAAAAAATTGAGAAATTCAGTTAACACAAAGGCACTAAAATCTTTGGCAATGAAAGAAATCTATACTGTAGACTTCTGGATTTGAATTCGAAACACATCCTTTAATCTGGAAGCTAACTATCCGGAAGCACATCTTCACAATCAACAAGCTCTTCTCCAAGATCTTTCAGCGAAACAAGGGTATTCATATGAGGAACTACTTCATAAAACCCTGGTGGACCTTCAGCACACCATAGTTTCTTAGATGTTGTAGGGTCATAACAAGAGAAGACGCCATTCACCCATAGCAGAATTTCACTCTCTGTTAAGGATATTAGTTGACACATGTGTGGTAAGACTAAATCCCATTTTCTGCTGAAAACCTTGATCCAACTAAAAGAGTTAAAGTAGGTGCACTGTGTTCTGTAACCGTAAGGAAAACACGAACGCCGATTCCGTTTTCGGGAGTTGTTTATATTTTCCTTCTTGAATACCCATATTTCTATCATACGGTCACCTTTCTTTCTGTTTGCAAGGCACAAACACAGATCCCCTTCAAGCGTAGCGTGGAATCCATAGATACCGAATTTGGTTGGAGAACGACGACGTGGTAATGGGAGAGATTGAAATGTTTCATCTGCTAAATCAAAGGCTACGATATCATGTGGCTTTGCACCTAATCAATAAATACACCCATTAGCAGAAACTCCTGGTCCAATAATACCATAGGTAATTCGTGGTTTGTATCTCAAACCCCTATCATCACCCAGAGTGTAAACAAAGACGTACCCCTTGTGTGAGTCTAGAAATCTCTGAGATCACACCCAATGGTCCTAGTTGAAGATCTACTCAAGAACACTTAAGCATACATACATCTAAGATAAAGTAAAGACAATCAACATAAGTAAATGCAAGAAAGGTAAAAGAATCAAGACACAAGCATGTTTTTTAACAAGGTTCTTCCTCACGGTGGAGGCTTACATCCTTGGTATTTCATTAATCATGAGTGTGGTTACAAGGCTTAGCTACCTTCACAATTAACTAAATAGTCTTGATCTACTGTCTTCAAGTCTTGATCTACAGTCTTCAAGTCTTCTTCAAGTTCTCACTTCACAAGTCACAAACCTAGTTGTAGGATGTCGTATCCGGTCTCCTAGGGTTTCCCTTGTGAGTTCTAACTTGGTTCTCTAACTCTTCAAGAGCTGGGTATTTATAGGCAAGAAGGTTAGGTAGTACATATTCTAGTGTTACAAGGGCTATGGAAACTAAGTTATTTCTATTTATTCCTCGAGATACTCAATCGTTTCTGGGAGTCTTCCTTTCTGGACGTCAGTCTTCTGAGATACCTCCCAGAGGTATGTCTGAGCCTTCCTTAGACATCGTATAGCCTCCAACCTCCGATCTTCTAGTCATATCATCTCTCAGAATGTCCCTTGCAATGCACCTTCTAGAATATGACTCCTTTTAGCTCTTCTCGTACCGTATCTTCTCTGAGAGTATCCTCTGAGGCCAGTCCCCAATGGGACCTTCCAGAGGATATCCTCAGCCTTGTAGGCTCCAGACTGTTTGACCGCAAACCAAGTAGAACCCAAAGTTTGACTGGTGCAAAACAGCTGTATTCCTCTTTCTGACTTGGCATTTAATGCCTCTGTAGTACCCTCAACCTTACCCGTGCTTTTAGCCTGTCGCACTTTACACGTGTCTAATCCTTAAGCGGGGTGTGGTCAGTTACTTTTAGGGATTATCCCATACCTCTCGGTGTATTCACTAACTTACTACCGCCCTTAGGATGGTGCCACGTGTTCCTCAGATTTCTGGTACCTACACCTTGGAACCAACCATAACGACCTTATACACATTGGTGGATTGACAATAGCCGAATCCAGCACTAACGCTATGTTCACCAGTCCTGGGAAGACGAATACATTCCCTAGTGATGGGATTGGAGATGTATATAACATGACGTCTTTGAGCCTGATTATAAGCTTCGTAGCATATCAAACCATTGCAAGCACCAACCAAGTCCAAAGAAAATTCTTTAGTATTGCTTATCTTAATAGTTGTCTTGTAAAACTTTTGGTGTTCTTCCATAAAATTTGAATTTACCATCTGATCAGAAGATTGCTTTCTGTAGTAGAGTTCGGCAGGGCCACGATGGTAATGCCCACTAGTGAAAAGCATACCCGTCTTTGGTTTTAATTTCTTGGAGAGACTTCGCCAGAGTTTGCATACTTTTCTGCATAGTAAGATGGATTCGAACGGTAATCGAGAAAGTATTTCTAATACCAAATCTGAACACAAATTCTCCATGATCAATCCGGCTGTAATTTGTATGTTCTGATTATTGTCCTGTTATTCTTGTTTTCTAATCTTAACCTCAAACAGAGAACACTCTAAAAATCGGAATACGTATGTGCATGGGATGTGAACTGCCCGAAATTGGCAATCCAATTGGGGCCTAACATCCGTGTTCACTCAGGTTTCAGGATAGTTGCATAATATCCACGTGGATCGGGTCGAATTCTGTTAGTGGCG
>JAJJMA010299888.1:0-17088 GCA_023529015.1 Papaver nudicaule
TGGCCCCATGCATGTGCAAAACTCGACACAACGAACCCCTTTGCTAGCTTTTAGTTCAGCAAAAAACATCTCCTCTGGAGCACCAACAACATCAGTCTTCTTAGCCATGAAATCGATATGGTGAAGAAAGCCTGTCGCAAGAAGCACAGATGTAATGAAACCAGGCTGCACCAGCTCATAATTTTCACCCTACAATTTGAGGCCGAGGAAACAGAACAAAAAAGAAAGATTAAGGGAATCCAACAAAAATGGCGATTGATTTAGAATAATAATAAAGTTAAAAGGATAAAAAAAAATATATTGTTTGTTCGTTATAGAACCTCATGGCATCGGTTGCATAGGCCTTACGCACTCATGGGGGTCTTTAGATTTCTTTACGGGTTTAGGTTTAGGCCTGAAATTGCCAAGATTAAACCAAAATCACTCAAAAGTTTGAGCAAATCAAAAGCAATCAATTGAGTTTGTCATAAAGAATAGATGTCTCGGTAATAACCATGTCTAAGTTTAGTATTCTCTTCGAAAATCACAACCCCAAGTTGCCTTATGTTCATACACAGGCTTTCACCAAGATATTCAATTCATACTTGAATACAAAATTCCACCTGAAAATCACTCAAAAATCTAAAGTGATGACTAACTAGTACTGCCTAAGTTGACCGTAAAGCATAAACATACTACACAAAGGGTAAACGAGCACGAAAAAGATAGTAAACAAGCAAACCTTCATTGAGGGCAACATTCACACTTTCTCCGTCCCATATTACTTGAGCTATCTCAATTTTGCACAATTCTTAAGGCAAAGAAGAAGGAGAGTAATATTTACTATTTTTTTTTTCCAATTATACCTTTATAAATAACAAAATAGTAAAATTTAGCAATGACATATCTTTCAAATTGTACCATGTATAATTGTATATTTTATATCGTTGGAAAATATTTTTAAACACCTACGTAACGAGTATAAACATTATTATGAAATTGTACGTATTTTTTATACCAAGATTTAATCAATCAAAAGGGTAAATTTATAAATATGACCAATATATCTCAAGTAATGTGGGACAAAATTATAAAGTTACTAGCTAAAGTAATATCGGACGGAGGGATTATATGATACTACAGTAGAAACTCGATAAATTAATACTCGATAATTTAATAAACTCTTTTAAATAATAATTTTGTCCTGCTCCGACTCGGGGACAACGTGCTAAATTAATAATTTGCTAAAATTATAAGATAATACATTTTTTATTACTCCTATAGACCCCATTGAAAATATAAATAAATAATTGCTTAAATACTACATAATACATTAATCACTTATGAGGACTTCTTGAAAAATGAATAAATTGTCTTCTGTTTTCTGTTGAAATCAATGTCAGATTGGATCTCATCTCTAATTTTTCTTATCATTGTAAGAATTTCTGGTGTTGTTTTCTCATAGCTTAATATGAAATTATTTAATGTAATTGCCGATTTGATTGCCTCGTTTCGCGAATGGGGATCTATTATAGAACTTTCATCATCATCTTCATCATCTTTATCAGTTCCCATAACACTCTCAATTATTTCTGCATCAGTCAACTGTTGTGCAACTACACTTTCTTCCGGGTAGTTCAGGACCTAGTTAGCAATTCGGGGTACGGGAATAAATTCGGGACGGCATACGTACGAGTATTATACGAATTCGGAGAATTCAAATTCGGTCCAATATTCGGTCAACGAGTCAAGATTCGGCGGTAATTCGGAACGGCATACGTACGTGTATAATTCGATTTTAAAATGTGAATTCGGAACGGAAAATACGGTTGTTAGAAAATATTTTCTTAATACAATATGACCTAATTTAAGTATATATTTAAAATATATAGAGTAGCATCACCAAAAAAGTCACAGTTCAGTGGTCAGGTGTCTAATTTGTACCCCCTGGGACAGGGTTCGAATCCCTTTGGACCTAACTTTTTATAAATTAAATTGGTTATTTGCAGTTGGGGTGTAATCAGGAGAATTTGGGTGGAATCAGTGGCCGAATTAAATACCCGAATTATACTTGTATCCGAATGATTCACGGTTTATTCGTGAGGCCCAGATAATACGGGAATGTGTAAATTGGGTTTTTCTAGGATTTTTGCGAAAATGTGTAAATTGGGTTTTGGTTTTAAGGTTTTTGTAGTGTTTGCAGTTACTCGTAACTTTTTTAGGTTTTGAATTTGAATGATTAATGGTTTCAATAGTTTTTTTAATGGTTTCAATAGTTTTTTTTAATGTGAGCGGTTTTGGATTTTCAATTTTGGTTTTTGATTTTTGTGTTTATCTTCAACGGTTGTGTATAGTATTAATGGTGGTAGTGGGTGGGTGTTATAATGTATAGTATTAATGAGTTCGCACGTACGAATTAGGGGTAGCCGGTAACTTACTTAGGTTTTGGACTAAACACTAAACTAGGATTACAAAAGGACTACAGCTTAATCCGGTTTGGGTTTTTAGGACTAAAAAATGAATTTCTCTAATTGCAGGTGCAAGTGCAATGAATGGATTTCTTAAATTATTTTTGCGAATTTTTTTTTTTTTATTGTTGCAATAAAACCAGTTAAATGCACTTGCAGTCTTGCTTTATCCCCAAACTCGGGTTATCTTAGAGATGGTTTTGGAGAGGCGATTAAATCGGCGACATTTGAGTCGATACACTCAAACCGATTCACCTCCATTTCCCATCGTTTGATTTCTATTCTTCAATTTCAAGTTTCTTTCTCTTTCAGTTCTTCATTCTGGGTCTGTTGTCTGGAGGTCACAGCTGCTACGACTTCGTCTCCACCGTTTCTCTTCGGATCTGATTGGTTTGAACTTGTTGTTTTTTGTATTTCTTGTTAAAATTCTTCATAAGTTGTTTGTGTGTCCCCTCTTCTTATATCTCTGCGGTCATAACCACTTTTTTCCGCTTTGATTCTGCCATTTTTTTCCTTTCTTGTTTTGGAGTTTGTTGAGTTGGGCTGAATCGTTGGGGGGTAACTCGCTGTGTTAACTCGCTAGATTTTTCGGTTGTGTGGGTCTCTTTCTACTCTCCTGTGTTCCTTCTTTAAGAATTGTACACTGGTCTCTTTGGGCTCCCTCGTTGCTCTTGTTCTCATCTATGAGTTTTTTAGCTTGGAATTGTCAGGGGGCTCTAAAACCTGCTGCCAGGCAGAGATTATCAAAGCTTAGTCGACAACACAAACCTGATTTGATCTTCCTTTCAGAAACCATTGCCGATTCTGCTGATGCCATTTCAAATTTACAAAACTCTCTGGGTTTTACTGACAGCTTTGCTGTTCCGAGTATTGGCAGGAGTGGTGGTCTTGCTGTTTTATGGAACTCTCATTTGAATGTGGATATCTTGGTTGCTCACCAAAGTTTGATTCACTTGCAGATTACCCAACCTTCAAAGCCTACTCCTTGGTTGCTTTCATGTATCTATGGACCTCCAAACCCAATGATTCGAGCCAATTTCTGGCAGGAATTTATTTCCATGGTTTCGCCAACTCCATTACCTTGGCTACTGTTTGGAGATTTCAATGAGGTCATTTGTCAGGAGGAGAAAAAAGGTGGTAGACCTTTTCGCAATTCACAAGCTGCGGTTTTTTTAGAGTTTATGGATTTGTTTGGATTGCTTGACCTCGGCTTTAAGGGTATCCCATTCACATGGACTAACAGACAGGATGCTCAGGATGTTATTTTTGAAAGACTGGATAGGGCACTATCGAACTCATCTTGGCTTCAACAACACCCCCACTCTTTGGTATCACATCTTACCAGGATTGCTTCGGATCATGCCCCTATCTTACTTGAGGAAAAAGTGCTCATCAAACCCCGGGTGAAAAGATTCCAAGTGGAGCATTCTTGGTTTTTACATCCCCATTGTAAACAACTTGTTGCTTCGGCTTGGGCAGAAGGTCAAAACCCAAATCCTGGGGTAAATATTCTCCTCAAGGCGGACTCTACAGCCACGGCCCTTCAACAATGGGACAGACAGACGTTTGGTAATTTGCCGGCCTTAATTCAAGGAGCGGAAGAACAGATTCGTCTATCTCAACACCATGCAGCCTCGGCATCCGGTCAAGACCTTATTTTCTGGCTTCAAAAGGAGGAGGAATTCCGCAATACACATACTATGCTTTCCGAATGTCATGCAGCGTTCTGGAGACAAAGGTCTCGTGTTGAATGGATCCAGCAGGGGGATCTTAATACTACGTTTTTTCACACCAAGGCAACCATCCGCCGGAGACACAACTACATACGGAGCATTTTGTCAGATTCGGGAACATGGCTGTTTGAACCTCAACAAATTGCAGATTCTATTATGCAACATTATCGCAACCAGTATAATGCCCCTGATACCGTCATTGATCACAATCTTTTTAGTTGTGTCAGGAACAGAATCTCCGCAAGACAATCTTCATCTCTTTTGCAACCACTTTCTCAACAAGAAGTTAAGGATGCTTTATTCTCCATTGGCTCTGAAAAAGCACCGGGTCCGGATGGTTTCACTAGTAAGTTTTACTCCCTCTTTTGGGATATCACAGGCAATCAGATATTCAAGATGGCTTCACATTTCTTTCTTCATAATGAATTACATGAGGTCATTAATAGAACGAATATTGTACTTATCCCAAAAAATGATAACCCAACCTCTCCGGATCATTTTTGACCTATCGGATTATGTAATGTTATCTACAAAGTCATCTCCAAGATCCTGGTGGCTAGACTTCGACCAATTCTACCCTTTGTCATTAGCCCATTTCAGAGTGCCTTTGTACCTGACCGCTCCATTCAGGAAAACATTGCTATTGCGGCGGAATTGTTCCATTCTATACGCACTGCGCATTTATCCAATGCTCTGCCAAAGATTGCTCTCAAACTCGACATTAAAAAGGCGTATGATTCCCTGGATTGGAATTTTATTCGTCACACCTTACAATATATGGGGTTTCCTGGGCAATTTGTGGAATACATTATGCTATGTGTTTCTTCGGTTTCTTACTCTATCATCATCAATGGAGCTCCACACGGGAATTTTCAACCAAAGAGGGGCCTAAGACAGGGGGATCCTCTTTCTCCGTATATCTTCATTTTATGTGCGGAGGTTCTTTCGGCAAATCTTGCTGTCTTGCAGAGTTCACAGCGAATAAGGGGAATCAAAATTTCCAGGAAAGCTCCAGAAATCACTCACTTAATGTATGTTGATGATTTGCTCTTATCTATTACAGCGGATACGAATACCTGTTCTGCGCTCAACAACCTACTAGCATCGTATTCGACTTCGGCTGGCCAGTACATCAACAAGACAAAGTCTAGCATCATACATCATCCGAAGCTTTCTTTGGAATGTATTGAACAACTACAGAGTTCTTTTCACATCACCACCACACACATTATTCCTATTTATCTGGGGGTTCAGCTTCCTAATGGCAGATCTTCGAAGATAAACTATACTGAACTCATTAACAGATATGAGAGGAAGACAAGGGGATGGATGTCCAAATGTCTCAACCCAGCAGGACGCCTAACTCTCATCAATACGTCCCTCACTCCTACGGCAAATCATATTATGCAAACCCAGCTTCTTCCGGATACGGTTCACAAAAAAATTGACCAGATTACTCGGAATTTTTTCTGGGGTCATGATGGTAATGCTAGAAAACTTCACACTCTCAATTGGAGGAAGATTACTCAACCTCGCAAACGTGGTGGACTGAGCATTAGAAAATCCAAGGAACACAACAAGGCGCTCATGTTGAAAAGGATTTGGCAGCTTCATCAACAAAAGGATACTCTATGGAATACCCTTTGCCATACCAAGTATCTTAAAGATCGAACTACACTCCCTGCATTGCCCAAGCCTTCTGTCACTGCAAGTCCTCTTTGGAAAGGTTTGGTTAAAGTTTCTCCTTTCCTGCATGAACATTCTTTCTATGTTATTGGAAATGGTGACAAAACGGCGGTCACAGACAAATGGATTCCATTACAATCGGCAATTGAAGCCAGGGATAATTCCTTACTCCCTGGTTTTTCTGTTGCCTCTTTGATACATCAAGACACCGGTTCCTGGAATCATCAACTCATTTTTCAACTGTTCCCTGAAGAAACGGCTCAGAGGATCGTTGCAATTCACCTTCCTCATCGGGGTCAGGAGGACAAGATTATTTGGCCTTATACTTCTTCAGGACAATATTCGGTCAAAACAGGATATCAGAGTTTGATTGATCAGGACTGCGACTCCCCACTGATGATTGATCCCCAAACGGCAGAACTTTCACGATGCATTTGGAAGTTTTCTTGCCCTTATAAAATCAGGCTTTTCTTGTGGAAAGCCATTCACGAGGCCATTCCGACTTTTGATGTCCTCAACGCACGCAATGTATTGGATTCAGGAATTTGCACAACCTGCTACGACTTCAGAGAAACTACTAACCATTTATTTTTTAAGTGCAGCTTTGCAGCTGAAGTTTGGCAGCTTATTTGGGATTTTTTGCTACAATCCTTGAACCCAACGATGACGAACCTTGTACAACCTTTGACGCTTTCTGGTATGCTTCGTATTTGTGTTCCAGAACCGCAACAGAATCTATTGCTTTTCACAGTGTGGCATATCTGGCTTGCTCGCAATGATCGTCTCTACAAGCGTGTTACACAACCTCCGGGGCAAATTTTCCAAGTCATACTGGTTCTTTGGAAAGAATTCGAGTGGGCGAGATCTCACGTCATACCATTTCTACCGGACATTCCTCCGCCACTACTCCACACGGTCCCAAGGTCAACCATTACAATCCAAATTGCTTGGCAACCACCGCAACAGGATTGGATCAAAATTAATATGGATGGGGCATCAAAAGGTAATCCAGGTTCAGCGGGTATTGGAGTTATTGCAAGGAACGCTGATGGGAACCTATTACAAGCAATGGCGGTCTCGCTCGGAATCTCCACAGCAATCATTGCAGAAACTTGGGGCCTTCTAACTGCGGCAAGGATGATACAACGACAAGGATGGAACAAGGTTTGGCTTGAGGCTGATTCGAAATCGATGCTCCAGATTTTGCATAATGGACAAACTGAGGCTCCGTGGCATCTTAAAGGACTTCTCCTTGAAGCGACGCAAATTCTCCACAGGGTCACCACGCTTCGAATTACACATGCATACCGTGAAGCTAATTTTGCAGCAGATGAATTGGCTAATGAAGCAGTTCGACGACAACATCGCGACCCAAAGAACCCATCAACAGTTATCTGGGATGCAGTCACACCCCCGTTCTTATACAATATCTTAAACAATGATAGAATGGGTGTAACTACACCACGAGTTGTACCTTACTGTTCGTCGAACTAGTTTAATGATAACCGTGCTTTCAAAAAAAGCAGTCTTGCTTTATCTACTATTTGTGAAAGTGGCAGTTGAGACTTGGTCACTTGAGATTAAGTGGATCTCTGCATGGATTTCTACCAGCATTTTGTTTTGTATGCAAGCAGGTTGGACATCTCACAAATATATAATTGAAAGGTAAAGTCAATCCGGTTCTAGTTCAATCCATTAAAACTGCGTCTCAGCTGGTTTTAAGAACAGGAGGATAAAGATCTAAAGTAATGCCTTTGTTGGCTTTGTTGCAAGTGACTTTAAGGTATAGCGAGATGAGTCAAACTCAAACACGAACAGTAATATTTAAGACGATAACAAAGAAATGTGATTAGTCAGTTTGAAAAGATCAGCAACAGTGATGCCATCGGTCAGTTTGAAAAGATTTATTAACATGTTAACCTACCTTTAGATGTAAAGCAACAAGAAAGCAATCATAACATAATCAAGATTAGTTTAAACACGTCGAGAATATATAAATTGGGTGGCACCAATAAGCCACATGCTCATTGATTTGGATTATGAGTTGGCTGACAAATTTTTTCGAATCTGCCAAATTTTTCCAGCGAAAATATTAGAGCAAAAATATCAAGTCTGTCGAAAGATTATTAAATTATTTTTTTTTGATGAAGGAAAGATTATTAAATTATATCTTACCAAGTTCACAATTTTGCAACATCCATATATTATGTTGAACTTGAGATTCAATATTTGCTCTGTTCACTGCTTTCTTCGTTAAATTCCTTGTTTAGAAAACAACAAACAAAACCACGGAAGATTTAAATTTTACAGTCAATGAAATTTGAAAACCACTCTGCTAGGCCTAGCCATAATCAAAATTTTAGGACAGCTAAAGGAGAGGTTACGCATAGAGAAAACAAGGGAGCCTGAACCTGACATTTGATTTCTCACCTTCTCATATACAGAGTGGAAAACAAAAGAAGCAGACAACACAAAAACAAACTTGGAACTTTTGTACTCATTTCAGCATGTTTCTTTACATTCTAAATACAAGCTAATAACAACAAATAACGACAACAGGAAGAACTGATCAGCAAAATGAAGTCCCATTAGGGCTTGGTACACAATTAGGGACCAAACATTAGAAGAAAACCGTGGTGACGAAGCTTCCGAGCAACTGAACTTTTCCTTTCTCTTAACCCCTCTGAATGGTTTTCTGATTCCAACTAAGTCCATGTTAACAACAAATTAAGATACAAATATCATTTGGGTATTCTTCCATCACCAGCTTTTGTTTTGTTCACAATCATAACCCCCCTTCAAACTTTTATTGAGCTTCTTCTTTCCATCTTAAAAAAATTAAAAAAACCTTTCTACTTCTTTCTTTGGGAGTATTGTTTTTGGTTTTTTGAGGGTTTTGTCAGCTTGGGGTCTTTTGTCAATCCTTCCTTAGGAAGAAGCAACAATACTTGAGACATCTTTGCTTGACCTATTGTATTTCATATGACTCTTAACAAGCTGCCCAGCTGCAATGGCTGACATGAGAGAAAGTTCACCTGCAAGTACTGAACCAGCTATGATTTTAGCTAGAAGCCGTGCATTTGATCCAGGTGATTCTTTGTTTGCACCCTTTACTCCAAGAAGATTTAAACAAGCTGATTGAGAAGCAAGTTGAGTTCCACCACCAACTGTACCCACCTGATTCATCCAAAAAGACAACCACAAAGAATATGAGAATCTAGTCTTCAATAATTCAAGTAGTTATCCAGCAACTTAAATGATAATCATGGTTTCAATTTTATTCCTTTCACAGAATTATACGTTCCAAATAGGCCATATATTTCGAAAAAAATAATGATTGAAGTGACAGATTACGAATTCATTTGTTAAATGGTTTTTCTAACTTATACTTCAAAACAATCTAAACTTTCATTATGGAATAACCAATTTAAAAAAGACAGTACTGAAAAGGTTTAGTTACCTCAATGGAAGGCATAGTAACAGAGATGTGAAGATCTTTCCCATCATTAACAGCTTCCATCATAGTAATACAATGGGAACTTTCAATGTTTTGTGCTGGATCTTGACCAGTAGCTAAGAAAACAGCAGAGACAATATTGCTTGCATGAGCATTGAACCCACCAAGAGCACCAGCTATGGCTGATCCCGTAAGGTTCTTGAGCATGTTCAGCTCAACCAAAGAAGCAACAGTTGTCTTTAGTACTTTTCTTACTACCTCGTCCTTGATAATTGCTTCACAAACAACCGATTTTCCTCTGCCTTCAATCCAGTTAACTGCAGCTGGTTTCTTGTCCGAACAAAAGTTTCCTACACAAAAATTATCAAACAAACAAATTAATAACCAAATTATAAAGAACTGACTAGAGATAACAAAAACAATTCGCAGATAAACGATCCTATAGTGTTGGCCTCATATAGCATAAACATGCAGGGTTAGCGTTTGAGAATGTGTGAATAACTATGACACCATCTTTGGCCGAGTCTTGGCTAAGATCCTTACCCATGCAACTATGTTATGGGTTGTCTTTAAAGCCAGCATCTACGTGGCGAGAATACGCAACGAGAGTAGAATTGACTCTCAGTGACAATAATGAAAGCGTATATTTTGACTTAAAAGACAAATCCAAACTATGAAAAACATTTCCTTTTTCTTTTGACAAAATTTCAATTATCTTCATTAATATTGATTAGTTCCCAAGAAATTAGTGAGGGTCGAGGATCTCACCAGAGATACCGATGACATCCATGTCAGGAAAATCGTTCTGAAGATAATCCAAAACGTTCTGTACACCCTTCGACACCATATTCATACCCATTGCATCACCAGTACTGCATCTAAATCTCATGTAAAGATTCTTGCCTGCTATGGCACATTGAACCCCTTGAAGTCTTCCAAATCTACTAGATCTATAATGGAAACAAAACGAGAATTTTAGTAATGGCATAATAAAACAGATATGGTATGACAAAATTGGTCCAAGATGCTTATAAGATAAAAACTGAATTTGGAATAACAATATTATTTGAGGAAAAAACAAAACAAAACAAAAGAAAAGATCATATAAATAAGTAAAATCCAAAAGGCAAAGCATTTTTACAAACACTTTAAGATCATATAAATAAGTAAAATCCAAAAAACTTATAGTATTACCCACTCCAAATCCAAATCAAAACCAACTTTTTGTCAATCATACTAAATGATCAAAAACAGATCTAATAACAACCAAAAAAAAAATTCATGAGATTTCATTAAATATAGAATTTAGAGATTATACTTGTTAAACATGCAAGCCAAGGTATCAAAATTGACAGGATCTTCCATGTAAAATTTCAATTCAGCAGCCCTTTTTGCTGTTCCAAATCTCACAACAGGAGCTCTTGTCATACCATCTTTCAACAAAATACTTGTAGCTCCACCTAAGAAATTTCAAATTGCAAAATTAGACAAAAATTATAGATAGAAAATGAGATTTTTAAAGAGAGAATGCTGTATGTATACCTGAAGCAAAAATGGCTTTGCAACCTCTGTTAGTACTAGCAACCAAACAACCTTCAGTAGTAGCCATAGGAACAGAATATTCAACACCATTGAGTAACAATGGACCAACAATCCCAACAGGAATTTGGATATAACCAACAGGCATTTCACAACATTGACCTAAAATAGATTCATAATCAAAACCATCTAATGGTAAACCATCTAAAGATCTTCCCGTCATTCTTTGTAATGCTTCTCGTCTAATTGAAGCAGCTCTTTTACAATCTCCAAGTTTATTTTCTAAAGAATATGATGGTGTTTCTCCATCCACAACCGATTTGATAATCTCTTCATCCTTTTCATCATAGATTGTAATTAATGAAGAAGCAGATGAATCGATCATCATCTTATTAGGTTGTGGAGGTTGCGGTGAGCATGAAACAATACTATGTTGTTGTTCAAATTGTTTCTGATTCTCTTCTTCTTCTTCGATTTCATCTTCGAGGAGGAGATCATAACTTGATGATCGGGTTATGAATGATTGAACGAAATCAATGCCGAAGAAACCGAGTAAATAAATGATGGAAGCAAGGAGAGAAATTATAGCTGCAATTTCTGAGAAAGTCACTACGTGGAGTGGTGTAGAGTTACGGATTTTCTCTCTCCATCTGTGAAGTAAAAAATAGGCTACAGAGAAAAACAGTGTGAAGAAAACTCCATTCACTATGTATACTGGTAATGGTACTAATTCATCATCAGTAACATCGACATGATCACGCTGATGAGTATTCTTCAGAAACCCATGTTTATGATCATGATGATCTAGTTCATGGGTATCAATTGAAAATGAAATTTGTTTTGTTGATTTGTTGCTGTTTTTCTTGCGAACATGATGATCCATGTTTGT
The DNA here is from genome assembly GCA_023529015.1 of Papaver nudicaule. Lineage (NCBI taxonomy): Eukaryota > Viridiplantae > Streptophyta > Magnoliopsida > Ranunculales > Papaveraceae > Papaver > Papaver nudicaule. The sequence continues at coordinate 11,752 of JAJJMA010299888.1, forward strand.
TTGTTTTTTTTCCTCACTGAAACAGAGAGAAGAAAGAGTTTTAAGAGGGAGAAAGAAGAGGGTTTTATTTGGTTGGAGAGAGTGTGAGGAAATTAAGGAGAGAATGATGGAGGTTTTATAGAGGGTGCGAGGGATACGACTCACAGAAAACGGACACACACGTATAGTGTGGTGAGTCAAGATGTAACGAGTTTATTGCGCGTACCAACTCACTCGTATGTAGAATTTTGAATGTGTTTTAGACCGTTGCTTTTTTATTAAACTAACGGTGACGATGGTATACACATATCATGTTTGATTCTGTACGACATGTAACGTCGGAACCGTCCTCTTTAATCATCCACAACAAACAATTAAATCTCTATAGGGAGAAATTTGTCCTTTCAGGACACTCAGGAGGACACAGGGAGTCTTTGAGTTCCACATATGACATCACATGTACCTAATGGTTAAGGGTGAGTCAACCGAAAGATGGGTACAGTTTTACGTCTTCACTCCCGCTATCTACATGTTCTTTTTTTGTTTTTTCCTTTCTTCTCTCAACGGAAAACTTTTTCCCAGCTAACCCTTCTCTGCTCAGATCGGCTCCTTATGGAGCAAATCTGGGCAGTCCTGTTTACTCTTTAATCTTCCTAGTATGCTTTTTTCATTATAGTGTAACTAGTAATTGTTTTTCCTTTTTTTGTGTTTCCTGTTTTCTAGATCTAGTTTTCCTTCTCAAGACCGGCTTCCCTGGTTGTTCTATTGGGGGTTTCTATAGATCTTATCTTTCAGTTTGCTGTTTCAAAGGGTTTGAAATATGTGTGTTAGGCAACAATCATTCGGTTCACGGCATGTTTCTCCGGCCGGTACAATTTCTTGTTGAATACCAAGATCTATTTGTATCTTCTAGGGAATTTGGTGCTCTTGATTTGGGTGTTTGTGCAGGGATGGTTGGTGTTCTTCGACAGCTAAGAAATCAGTGCATACCACCTCATCCAGCAGTTTCCATTGAGCTTAATGAATCAACAACTTCTGTTATTGCTTTAGCTTCATCAACCCTTACTGTCGGCAGTATTGGATTTTTCTCCGTTGATGGCTTTGGTCGGATTTTAGTTTGTAATAGTCCTAGGTTATCCTTGTTTGTTGTCTCGCTTTCTTACTTTGGTGTATTGATCTTCTATGTAATGGTGTTCTTATGTTCGGGTCACGATCTGATTGATGTTTGCTATGAGATTGGTGATGACCTTTTCCGGCAGGTGCAGGAACTCCGACGATTTATCCGGCGAGTTCATTGTTTTCCGGTTAGGAAAGGTTTACTCCAGAGTTCTTTTAGCCCTTTTTTCTTGGAGGAAGGTGGTCGTCAGATTCTTTTTAAAAACTGTTCTTGGGCGGTGGATCAAGCTTCAACGATTCAAGCTTTCCTGCATGTATACGGGTGTTACTGCTATTGTTACTGGTTACTTAGGATTCTGCTACATGTGAATCTGTTAATTGAGAATCTGTTACTAGAGATCGGTCACTTGGTCCTGCTATCTACATGTTCGACCGAATCATAAATTTCATGCATTCTTACTTTCTTTTCTTCTCTCTTCCACACATCCTACGACCTTCCCAATGCATGTTTTATCTCTTCCAACTGTTGATTGTTTTTTAACAGCAGTTCTTAACGGGCCGCAAGAAAAATTCCCCCGAAACTAGAAATGTTGGATCAAAATTCTCCTCCCAAAACACCCTATTTACATGGTTTAGAGAGGATGGGCTCCAACACTTAGAATTTGCAGGAGTCCACTATATTCGTTTAAGTAGAGTGTTTTGGAGGAGTTTTTTCTTTTCGTTAAAGCTTATTTTAACCAGTCCTCAACCGCATGTAACCCCAGCAAATAGCCCATTCCATACCAATTATTATTGCCATTAGTTCCGCCATGTAATTAAAGTTGTACCCAGTCCTGAGCTAAGCATACCAAGCACAGAGCAGACATGATCCCGTGCCCCAACCGCTGCCTCACCATTCCGATTCTTGATTGGGGTTAATGTTGATGATTTTTTATTTATCTTCTTCCTTTTCTTTTTTCTTTTATGGGGTGGCTTGTGCAACTAGTCAGTGATGATGGGTTGTAAAAAAGATCTACTCCTGTCTAGTTATTTGGGTCTTCCCTTTAGTGCAACACTCAACACTCCATTGACACTTCGAGGAATGTATAATTCATGTAAAGCCCTAAGCTTACTTTTGGGATAGAAAAAATGAAAACTCAAAGGGATTTATATCCATAATGTTTTATCCAACTTGGGGCAAAAAAAAAATAGTTAAGGGGCTTGTGTTCTCTGGTAAGTTCTTTGGGTCTTTGTTGTCTGTACAGGCTTTTGTTGGTTGAGTTTTTAACTCTTTCTTTATCTGATTCTAAGATGTTGTAGCTTGTAACGAACTTAATCCATGTAGGCTTTTGTAATCTAACTTATTTTTGCTAAGGAAAAAAAAATCGACAATTTCATAGTCAATACTTTTTTCATATTCTCAATAGTCGGCAACCTTTGTTCTACCCTGTCGTGAGTCAGGATAAGCCCCCTCGGCTCTTCAAGAGGAAAACTTTTTCATGCACTGACATGGTTACATGATAACCTCTTGGCATCCAGACCAACTATAATCAACTATAGGAGATCATAAGTCACGCGATAATAGTTGTGCCATGGCACGTGAAAACCTTAATTCAACAGTGCAGGGAACTCCTAACGGAATTTCCAGGGGAAAGAGCTGTAATAACCATAACTTTGTTGTATACATTATGTGTGAATTTTTTTTAATTTTGCAAATAAATTTCTTTTTTCGTGTTTGCTTCCGGTATGATTTTTTTGAGAATATGCCATATGTCTAACGATTATTTTAGTGTTAAACTAGTTTCCCGCTATAAGTTCTTTGGATTTCCGCAATTAATATACTTTATAAAATCATATCTTACAAGTCGGTTTCAAGTTTAATGATCAACTGACTTACTTATGGTATAAGAGCAGGTCATTGTAACAGTGCAGGCAACTCCTGAAGGAAGTTTCATAGTCAAGAGGTACAATACCCGTAACTTTTCTATACATGTTGTGTGTGATTTTTTTAACTTTTGCAAATAAATTTCCTATTTTGTGTTTGTTTATGGTATGATCTTTTTTAGAATATACGCCATACGTCTTATAAACATTTTACAGTGAAAATTGTTCCACGTTGTATATTCAGTTCCATAGTCAGTATGCCTTATGAAATCATATCTATGCAAGTAGGTTTCAAGGTTAGTTATTAGATCAATTGACTTTAGTATGGTATCAGAGCAGGTCATTGTGTAGAGTCTATTATAGCCACAGATCTGCGTCACTCTAATAAAGTTCCACTCCGTAGACACAAAAAGGCTTCATGTGAGGGGGGCATATTGATAAATTTCTTCAGCGCAACGGTTTTTCAGGTATCTACAGTTAGTTTGCCTTGTATGGTCATATCCTTATATGTCGATTATGAGGTCAGATATGCCCTATGGACTTCAACTCATGAAATTTGTTCTTATAATATTTACAGAATAACCCATCTATTTTTAGAGATTTCAGATTTTGAATATCATTTCTATAATTTGATCAAAAATTTCTACTATTTTCAATGGGGGACTTTTAATATACAATCACTCTAAAACCAATTATAATAAAATTCCATCATTTTTTTCAAATTTTTTTTTATCTAAAATCTAAATTCTAAAATTGTATTTCATGAAAAACTACTATATATTTCCTCTAATATTGTGTCAAATTTATTGAAACAACCCCTTTATGCCAACCATCTACCCACATAGCTAGTTATTCTACTATGTAATGATAAAACAAATTAAGAGGCCATTGAGTGACTGGTAAGACCATCACCAATAATGGTATGATAATACCTAAACTAAAAGTTATGTTTATTTTTGGTTTTGGCTTTAGCAAAGCGTGGCTCGTAATGGAAATGGTAATGAGAAAGCCAAAACTCATGCGGAAAAACGGACCTTTTTAGAGATTGAACTTAATTTCAGGCTATGCCTCATAGTATGCATGGTCCATGATTTAACTCATGATACTCATTTGACAATTGAGTCTGAGACCGAGCTCTATATGGAAATAAGTCCCATAACAAGTTCTCAGATCGTCCGAGGAGTATATTGAGAGACTTTTTCTCTAATCCAGGGCAGTCATTTATAACAATTGTTATCTTCATGCATTGTATTTAACATATGGGAACGCTATAGATGCTAAATTATAGCTTTAACCAACCCTATTGGGATGCCCTCCTTATGACCCAACAATGGATGTGTCCCTTAACATTTAAGGAGATGAGAATAAGAGGAGTCTTGTTAGGTTATAACAAAACTTGTAGGAGATTTGTTTTGAATCTCATGGTCGTGAAGAAAAAGAAAGATAATTTTGGCCGTCAAAGAGAGGGAAGAAAAGAGAGAAATCAGTGAGAGAAGTTTGAAAGAAAAGGGGGATTTTGCTAAGGGAGTGTTTGACAACATCTAGGTGACGTTAATCCATCAAGTTGATAATTCTTCTTCGGTCTAAGCTTGGTATTTCTACTCTTATTTTTGTTGATTATTGGTGAAACTTCCCTGTTGGTATGATTGATTAATCCACCATTAGTGTTGAGTATTGTTGGCATTGTTATCCAAGTCTTATATACACCTTGAAATAATTATATCAGATTGGAGAGAAATTGTGTTACCCCATTATCGTTTATAGTGGAAGTTTTCCCGTGATATTTTTTACTTTTCTCATTGAGTAGGTTTTTCCACATTAATTTTGGTTTTGTGGTGTTTTCATCGTTCTTGATTTTCCGCATTGATTATTTCATATTGTGTATAGCGTCTGTAAGTTTGCAGTTCTCTCCCAATAGACCCACCGTGACTTAATTTTGGGAGTGGAATAAATTGTCCAATAGTATTCGGTCACACTCCACACTTTATAGACATACCAAAATAGGTTTGAAATTGTACATTTTTCTTAAAAAGAAAAAAAAATATATTACAACTACATATTCGAGAGGAACCATTGTCTAATGCAGTGGTTTCCTTCCGCCTTAAAAGTCCTTCCACCAGGGGAGGTCCGAGCTTCGATCCCCACTATGGGGGAGGTATTTATTTATGTAGTACAGTTGAGGAATGGCATGCCGAGGCTGACAAGGAAACCATGTCCGGTTGGCTGGACTCGCCGAGGAAAATGGGACCCATGTTTTCCCTTGAATAAAAAAGGAAAAAAGAATATTCGAGGATCAAGTTTCTTTCTGGAAACATAAATATTATTCACCACTAAGCTGACGAGAAAATAAGATGGTCGTGCCTGAGCCCAGAATGTCAA
>JAJJMA010299899.1:0-20699 GCA_023529015.1 Papaver nudicaule
TTGCTTTATTTATAGTTTTCTTGTTTAAGAAGTTGAGTTGCCTATTTATACTCTCATCGAGAGCCTTGTAGGGAGCATCTTAATCAATACAATCCGTTTTATTCAGTTTTGTCTTCCTTGGTGGCTAATCCCCAACGCAAAGGATTTCTATCTTACGGTTAGTTTTTTGTGTTATTGGTTAGAATCCTAACACCTGGATCAAAGCAAGGTTACGTTTATTCACATATCTTCAGGTCTATTTCACAAATTTTCAGTTTTTTTTTTTTTCTTTTCTCTCCAACATGACGGTTAACAATTTAATTGAGCAAATACAAGGGTTAAGAAACAAGATAGACGAGTTTTTAGGAGAACTTAAGAAAGATCGTGAAGAACTAATCAACTCGCTTCTACTGAATCCATGGAAACAATGCTTAAATGTTTACAAGCAACCAATCAGAAGGATATGGTCCTCTTTGCAGATAACATATATCAAAGAATATTGATGCAGGTTTTAACGACAATGTGAAAACTATTTCAGCTAATTTTGCAAACCATTTTAAGGGTTTTGCACAACAGCAACATACTGCTCCTCCTTTGAATACTCCTTTGAATAATCATACACATCAAAGTGGTAACAATAGTCATGGCTTAGTTGGAACTCCTGTCTATTGTAACTGTTCGAGCAGGAGCAATCAATTTGAAATTTCCAACTTTTGAAGGAGTTGATCCTGACGGCTGGATTTTCCAAGGTGATCAGTATTTTAGTCTTCATGGTGTAGCCGAAACTCTTAAAATACTAATAGCTGCTGTTCATCTTAAATGTGATGCAAATTCGTGGTACAGATGGATCAGACTCCCTCACTGAATGATGCGTGTCGTTTACCACAACAAATTATCGAGATATTTCCCACTAATTAACAAGTAATATAGCGGTAGTAAGGATCGTTCCCACAAAGAGCGGTGTAATTGATATGTTATTTAAATCAGCAAAACAATAACAAAAGTAAAACGAAGGGGGGTTTGTTTTGAAATCAAGTAATTAACAAGAATAAAAATAGAGAAAAGATGATTAAGAACTCCTTCGCCGTTACCAAGCGTTAGACTCAATCAATATACCTGTTTACCTTTCGTTAGAAACATATGTCAACAACCGTACAATAACAGCTAGCTCAGTGTTATCCCCAAAACTCCTTATATCACTGAATGCCGAAGCTCTCGCACACCAGATTCTATCCGTCTGAACCACCAAGTAGTAGCTCACTCAAGGTGTAACCCAATCGAACGCATTAAGGTTTGTGAATTTAGGTTGATCCCAGCAGTTAAACTCTTAGCTCAAGGTCCACTTACTGATGTCGTCTTCACACACAATTGCTCTACAGAATCCCTCTGCAAGGTCTCGTGTTCTCTACTTGTGCAAGAATCAAGATACAATTACTGATACCCTAATCCTTACTAGCAATAGAATGATCAATCGACTAATATGGTTGCGCACCCAAACCGCCTAGAGATCAATCATAAGCCTTCTAACTAGTAAAAACAATCGACAATGATTCACAATTTAAAACTCAAATAAACTTGTAATTAATCTTGCTTCACGCTTAGAACATTGAATTCATCCCTAATCTACAAAAGAATTAGCCGCTCATTGAGAATTTACAATGAGAAGAAAAGAATAAAGTTCCTCCCAAGGGAGAGGAACCGGTGGTAAAAGATATGTAAGATGGTCTGTAGGCTCCCCTATATATAGGCTTTTGTAACCTCCTCTTAATGTGCACTCAACTAGGAAACCTTGTTATAATAGGAAATTGTACCTCCTTGGCTTGAACCGCCTCAAATTCTCACGTCAAAACTGTTGGTGTATCTAAGTGAGCTTGCAATTTGTGAAGATCCAGCCCATGTAACCAGCTGTAACTGTCAGTCCTAGAGAACCGACAATTTAAATCCTCGTTCTCCTTTTCTTTCACATTCAGAACTCAGCCATGAACCACCGCCTGAACTTCTGTCCAATCCCAACCTATGTTTCCTTGTTTGTTTCAGATTCTAAATCTCAGAACCTTCCAACACAAGTATGAACCACAGCAACAAACCAGCAGCATGGCTAACCAACAGCAAATCCTTTGTTTCAGCACCAAAAGCTTGCCTCAAAACACGTTCTTGTTGCTTCCAATCTTCACAACTGAGCTTGACCCATCTCTTCATTCACATCAATCTTCTCAATGACGGCTTAATCATCGATTTCCAATAGCTGTAACTGGTAGCAATTGCTCTTAATTTCAGGTCTGTTGTGCAGCTTTAGTCTGGCATTCTGTCAAACAGTTTATGTGTAATATTTCTATTGAGTTCCAATGAATTCAGTCTGCTTCTATGATCTCACACAATTCCTTCCCTGCAATGTACTCAATCATTCACACACATAGCAGCAACAAACCCATATCTCTGGTTTAATTTCTTCTTCTCTGTGGCTTGATTTCTTGAGCAACAACAACCCAACAGCAGCAGCAACCCAAATCCAAGAACAACTTGCACCCAATCTCGCTGACCCTCTTGCCTTCCGAAATCCCGTTATAATCCTTTGGCAAACGGCAAACCCATCATCGAACCATGGTTATGCTAGGCAGTGAACTGGTTGTGGTCGTATCTTGGTTAATGGCGACAGGAACTCGGATACAGGGGCCAAGACTTAATCTGAGGATCTGAAATTGGAATTCTCGACCTAGCTTTTAAGTTATAAACAGCTGCTACGTTCGTATAACAAGGAAAACTGGGGTAACAGAGACACAGAACGAGCCGTGGTCTGGTGGTTCGCACGTCGCTTAGGGCACATGAGGTCCTGGGTTCAAACCTTGACCTCGTCTTCATTTTCCTTCTTTTTTTTATCCTGCACAGCTGAAAACCGAACTGCCCCTTAACAGGACCAACACGTCATATATCATTCTCCAATAATTATTCTCAGGTCCCCAAACTTTTATTTCCCAGTCCTTGGATTTCTTCATATTTCTGATTTAGCCCCTGTTTCTGAACAGTTTCTCCTGACGTCCTTGAATTCATATCACTACTTTTTGCTAACTTCTTCATACGAATTCGGAACTTGATTCTTTCGCCGTTGGCTTCGTATTTCAATTCTCTTCAAGATAGAACCAAGAAAATCCGCATTTGAGTGAGTAGAACTTGGTCTTTGGCCTTTCTTTTCTTTTTGCTCTTTTGTCCTTTGCTCCTTTAAGCACTTTTAGCTCATATTTGGATGATTCAACCTAATAAACGCTACACAATAGAAAACAAGAATAATGCAAAGTATTTCACAAGAAAACAAACAAAGAAAGCATAATCAATTGATGATATTAAGGTGTTTTATGCACCTATCACTGAACAAACATGGCAATAATTTTGTACTCTCCTTCGTGAACGTTTTGCTGATCACAAGTATCTTAATCCTCGCATTGCTTTGACTAAATTGTTACATAAAGGTACGGTCTGAGAACTTATTTCTGAGTATGAAAGGTTATTGAATTTTGTAACTGGGTTACCTGAAGCACACCTCATTGATCTTTTTATTGCTGCTTTACGAGTTGATAATGGTACCAGTGTTAGTTTGTTTGAACATAAAACACTTTCTGAGGCTTTCAAAAAAAGCTATCAAACAAGAAGACGTTATTGCTGCAACCTCTCCACTTTTGAAACCCTTCGCTCGCTATCAAGCCAAGCCATTAACAAGTGTTAGTTTGTTTGAACCTAAAACACTTTCTGAGGCTTTCAAAAAAAGCTATCAAACAAGAAGACGCTATTGCTGCAACCTCTTCACTTTTGAAACCCTTCGCTCGCTATCAAGCCAAGCCATTAACATGTACAAATTCTTCACAACCTCAAAAAACTACGTTACCACCAGGGGCTAAACTTTTATCTTGGATTGAACAAAAAGATAGACGTGAAAAGGGTCTTTGGTTCAATTGTGACGAGTTGTATAAGCTTGGTCTTCTTTGTGCAAAATCCATATTATTGTACTTAGAAGGTGTTTTTGATATTCATATTACTGAGCTGACTGATGGCAACAAGAGTGAAGAAGAAGACACAATTGTTACTGGAGATGCTAAGGTACAATCAGAACCTAAAATTTCTCTACATTCACTTATGGGTTCTCCTTTCCCCACAACTGCGTATTACTGGTTATACAAAGGCTTAGCCTCTTACAATTCTCATTGATTCGGGGTCTACGCATAACTTTCTCCATCCAAATTTAGCTAAACAATGTGGTTATGAGATTACATCTAAGGATACTTCCCTTCGTGTCACACTTGGTGATGGTGGTCAATTGCAAACTCGAGGATCTTGTTGCAATGTCCCATTAAGCTACAGGATTATAAATTTACAATTGACTTTCATTTGTTAGTTGTTAGTGGTTGTGATGCAGTTTTGGGGGTTCAATGGTTGCATACATTAGGCAAAATTTCTTGGGATTTTGCTACCTTAACTATGAGCTTCAGCATTGGTAATTCACCAACTGTAATGTTGTTGGATAGTTTAGTTATGGAGCGTTTACTTGACAAAGAACATTACATAATCTTCTTTCAATTCTCAGCATTAAATATCAACAGTTATTGCTACTGCAGTTGTTCCACCTGAGATTAAAGAGTTGAAAAAGGAGGGGTACCGAAATACTACCAACTTTTTGTTTTGGCTCGTGAGTCTTATGGTTTAAGTCTGGACGATCTCAAAAATCAATATCCAAACTTATAACTGGAGTTGTTAGACCTCGACAAAGAGTACTTTGGAGTCAACTCGACAGTTATGCAATAACGTACTACTTGGTGCTTTAATTATAAATCAGAGTTATATAGCGGAAAGTAAAAGCACACAAGACACCAGAGATTTTTTAACGAGGAAACTGCCTTTCAGAAAAACCTCGGGACCTCGTCCAGTTTGAACACCGCCCAGTACAAACTGACTACAAACACTAGCCTACTATAAGACTTCGGTATGGGATGTAGCAGAGACCAACTCAAGCCCTCCAAGCGAATTGGCTACTGTCACCTTCCTTGCGTCTCTAGATCCCCCACAGATTGTCACGCACTTGATTCCCCCAGCTGACGTCCTTTACAGGCCTAGGAGTTGCTTTGACCGCTGTCAAAGGCTTGTGTCAGCAATACTGGCTTTTCAACCAAACTGTTGACGTATGGTGTAACTGTCCTCTATCAGTTTACCATACATAAGATGACTTCCTTCGGATTGTTAAATCCAGGTCATACGGAAATCTACTTCTTGAATCGGGGCTGACACGCAAACCAAGTAAGCAATGCCCAATTCGAATCTACCTCAGTTATACACGAAGAACCACTTAAGGAACTTGTATAACTGGAGCCAACTAGGTCTTACAACACCGAGTGCAGCCGTGCGTTGCTACCTTTCCAACCTTTACGTAACTTAACTAGTTCTTGAATAGCCGTACAGCAGAAGAGACGAACTTTAGAATAGACAAGAACTAAGATAGGTTACTGAGGTTACAGGTTAATCTGATCAACCACAAAGGGATCAACCTACCTGTGCTTCCCAACTCTCAAGAGAAGTCTTTATAGTCGTAGGGAGTTCCCAGAGGAGCTGCAACCTATAGAGGATGACTATACCACAACAAGCATTCACCGAAGTGAAAAGAGTTTACGCTACCTTCCCTAAGGACCTTCACGTATGCTTGATGCTTGCGGTATTTGTCCGTAGACACCTCTATTTATAACACTCAATAAGATAGGTTGCTTTGGAATAAAGCAATCAATTACTTGTCCCACAAGTTAGGGAAACCCTAAACTTGGCAACCAAGTAATAGAGATTAATCTCAATTGGAATTCTTTTTAGAGTTATCTGCCAAGTGTTTTGTTAGCTCAAAAACACTTCAAGATAGAAATCCAACAGACCAGAGATAATCTTATCTTATTGACTCATTGAGGATCGTTAGATGGAACACAAAAGATATTCTGTATAACCAAGTCCATCTAAGAGATAAAGGAGTTTTGGAATTTGACTCAGAGTGAAATTCTAGGAGAATATTCACTAAATCCGACACCAGGCAGAATGACCGACATTCAGGTTCGCGTACCGGTTCGCGAAATGTTCAGCCATTCGAACTCAGAAGAATTCCGAGTTTCTGGTTTGCGAACAGGTTCGGGAACCGTCCGCCTGTCAGATTTCGTCAAATTTGGATTCCGCTGGAAGTACTGGGCTGAGCCAGAACTTAGACGTGAGAACGTCCTCAGCTGTGATCCATGGACTCTTTGCTCAAGAGTACTCCTTTAGATTCATCCATATCCAACTAACAGTTTGCAAGCAAACCATTGTAATTGACACATGGCACCGAATTTGTCTCATACATTCTTGTACTCACAGTAATTTGTGGGATCAAATACTAGTCATGACACAAGGCCACGTTACACAAGAATACGATCTCAATCGCTATTATCACTACTAAAGTAGTCGACTATTTCGAAAGAATAGAGAAAGTAGAAATAGAAGAATATCCATAAAGTCATAACTCCTACTAACCTTTTATCGATGAAGAATAATTGATGTCTTCTTTGTCTTCACAGTCTTCGTCTTCAAGGTCTCTACTACTTTGTCTATATCCCAATTCCAAAATCTAAACTCTAGTAGGCTAAATCAAGAATTGAGTTTTGACACCTAAAACTGACAACTAGCTTGACATACCAACGCTAGTGGGTTTGACCGGACACTGCCCTAACAATCTCCCCCTTTGTCAATTTTAGTGACAAAACCAATTTACATATGGATTCAAATAATATACAATGAAGTACTAACCAGATGTAGTTCTTGATTTCTTGAATTCTTCAACTTCTCCTTTGAGTCTTGATGTGTTCGTTAAACTCTTGTTGATGAATCCGTAGTCAGCAGTCACAACATAACCAGCTCAAACAACCATAAAGGTACGCTTAAGCTTACGTGGGTTTGGTATGCTCATCCCACATGTTGTTTGTGCGTAAGAGTAAGAATCTGAGCAAACTTTGAAGTTGGTGTATCAGAACTTCTAAAGCGATTCTACTCATTCTTGATACGAAGCTTGATCTCAGCTATAATTACCCCCCCTTACTTGATACTTTGTGAAAAAGCACAACAAGTAAGCACATGATGTTCCCCCCCTATGGTTATGCACCGTAATGCAACCAGTAACCACAAGAACAAGAACCATATGTATTCTCCCCCTATTTGTCACAAAAATATGACAAAGTAGTTTGAGACTAGGGTTTCATACACCTATAAGAACAGGTGAAGCCAAGTACTCGCATATCAAGTTAAAGATGGTATACTTAGGTAATCTGAACAACAAGGTTCCTGAGTTCTCACCTTTTGGAGAAATAAAGATACACTTTCTCCCAATATTCCACAACCACGCTCCCCAAAAAGATTTGTTATTAAGCGCAAGTTCAAAAGAACTCTCCCCCGTGTGGTGTTATTCAGTAAAGAACAACTGACAAAGACGAACATGGACAAGAACAATTGAATGTTATCCAGTTTTGCTTTCTTGACAATCTCTTTTCCTTAGCCACTTTTTTCGGAAAAAGAGTTATATGATTCCGAGTTTGAGAAAACCCTAAAAACCATATAATCAAAAGTTTCTTAATCAAGAGAAAAAGCGTAACTTTTGTAAACAGACACAGCTTTACGTCACTACCGAAGCAATGGAAAAAGCTATGTTTTGCAATAAGATTGAGGTAGACAAATCAAGTATTGCAAACATCATTAATAACATCTAAAAAGAACTTTTATTAATGAAATGAAGTAGTACATGCTTGAAAAACTCTAAAAAGCATGAAAGGCAAACTACTAAACAGATTTAGTTTATATTCCTTAGGCAAGGGTAAGAACAAGTTCTCACAAGGAATCAACTACTCTGATTGAGAGAACAGACTTGTTACTTGAGTTAACCAAGATGCCAAGTTGTTCTTCGATGGTTCCAATCTTCCAATTAGATCATGGAGGCTAGTATTCACATGATTTGTAAGAGTACCCATCTCACCAGCTAAGTTCTTGAGTTGTTCAAGTACTTCATCCATCTTTTTATTGAGATGAATTTCCTTTCCTTCTGTAGTTGCAAGATCCTGTACAGAAGAATGATTGGCTCTTCATTATCAGATGATTCTATACGAATCTTCTTGTTTGGAAAGACAATTGTCCAGGTTTCTTCCCTTTTTCCTCCAGAGTCTGTCATCGTTGATGTAATCTTTTCAACCTCAAATTCAGAGATTTAACGGATTGGACAAAAGGTTTTTCACGAGATAAAATCTCTATTTTAAGATAACCATCAAAACAGAATTCTCTCCTTCAAAGTCAACTGTCAGTCAAGTCAACTATTCCGTACAGACTGGGCCAGAACTACCTTTGGAGAGCTAGAGGAAGGTTCCAGAAGTTTCCAGTAGCCTTGCTGCCCAAGTTACTTGCAGAATCATTTTTAGGGTAGAATTCATATTTTGTAACTGTATATATATAGAGGGGACAGAGGCCAAGAAAGTGATCCCAATTCCTCCACACACAATTATGACACAACATTGGTAACCCTAGAAATCATCTTTTCCCCTCCAAACCCAAAAACTCCATTGTATCCTGATAATCAATAAAATATCGCTCCCCTAGGGATTATCCCGTGGATGTAGGCACAACAGTGTCGAACCACGTAAAATATGTGTCTTCTTTATTTTTGTGTTTATGCATGTTTTACATCATCATCTTCAATATTCGTGTTTTGTATGAGAATTTATACTCCCGTACAAACATTGGCGCCGACTGAGGGGATTCGGGAGAAAAGAATCGTGTTCCCACAGAGAAAAGTTTTGCACAAAAAATCATGTTCGTGTTCGAGATCAGGATGCAACTGTTGGAATTCGTCATGGCGTGAATAGATCGATCCGCCTGGCAGACATCAATCGGATTGTTTGGAAAGGGCTACTGTGCTGTATTGTTTGAAGAATTCAATATTTCAGGGTTGCTGAAACTGTTGCTAGGACGTTCGGTCTGCAACAATTTCGTGTTCGAAGTTCACCAAAAACTGTTGTATGAAAAGATCCAGAAAACATCCATGGAGGATAGCGGGAAATATCTACAGAATATGGCAGAAATTGTCATGTCTGGAAAAGATCGACTGCGATGTATAACCAGGTGATCAAATTTTCAAGTTCGTGGAAACTGCTGCTGAGACGTTCGGTCTGCAACAATGTCAAATTTAAAATTGCTGGAACTGTGTGTGAGAAGGCACAGGAGAAAACGCCCCAGAACGAGAAGCAGAAAACATCAAAAATTGACAAGAAGAAGTGTCACAGAAAAACCCTAATTTTGCAACATTCATAACTGTTCAAAGAAAAGTGTAGCAAAAGCATGTGTTCGAGGTTTGTAACACATACTTGTGTTGGGAAAGAAAAGCGTTGGAAAAGGTTTTGAAAAAAAAAAATCAACAGGAGCCGGCGGCCCAAGCCGGAGGCCCAGTCCAGAGCACCTACCTGCACAGTCAACTGGCCACGTCAACACCTAATGCACAGTCAATTGACCACGTCAGCAAACCAGCCCAATCAGCGTCCGCCATGTCAGAAGCTTGTCCAAGTCAGCTGGCCAGTCAACTGTACAACCAGTAGGTTCAGCCATTCAGCGTCTGCCACGTCAGCAGTCTATCCCAGTCATCTGTCACGTCAGCAATTTACGCCACGCCATCTTGGCAACGTCAACAGTTGGTGGCCAGTCAGCGCACCACGTCATCTGTGCGTGTCTAGTCAAATATCCACGTCATCCTTCTTGCGCGTGCCATTACTTAATCTTCTTTTGATGATATCTCCCGCGCTATTCGTCCGATTTGAGTGATTTTTGGCTCGTTGGATTCGCAGTTCGATCCTCTACGCCTTGAAGGGTAAAAGTTTTTGATCTTAAAGAATTTTTACCAGAGTTTTGACTGCTGTCAGTCGAGGTTCGACTCCTGATAGGCAGTCCCAGTTCAACTGCAGCTAGTCGAGGTTCGACTCCTGGCAGTGCAGTTTCGCTTCCATCTGCAGCCAGTCGAGGTCCGGCTCCTAGCAGCGCAGATTATTTTCCATCCGCTGTTAGTCGAGGTCCGACTCCTGGCATCGCAGATTATTTTCCAACCGCTGCCAGTCGAGGTCCGACTCCTGGCAGCGCAGTTTCACATCCAATTGCTGCCAGTCGAGGTCCCACTCCTGGCCCTGCAATTTCACTTCCGGTTATAGTACGAATGGTTTATCATCCAATCTTGTCTGACATTGCAGTTAGTACAGTTGAACGCAACTGCTGACAGTCCTATCACGTCTCCCCTGTTGTCAATCAAGTTGAGCAGTCTCCTCCTTAATTGATATGCCTGCAATTACATACATTTTAGTCGCTTTTGCATGTTGACTCTCCGATAAATGTACATCTTACCGCTAAGGAAGAATTAGTACTTGTTGTATTTGAAGAATTTTAGAAGAAGTTCGATATAATGACATGATCGAGTCCAAAGTTAAATATACTGTTGTGAGGGTCTATCATCCACAACATCAATGACCTTATAGTTCGAAGAAATTGGATGATTGCGTAGGACCCGCTTGAGATCCCTCCTCCGTCTCTGACCGCAACTTCTGTCTGGGTTCCCTCGTTGCTATCGTAGCTGCCATGTCAGCAGTGCTGATAGCAAACCGTCTAGTCAACTTACACAATCAACTGCTGCCAAGCGAGGATCGACTCTTGCCAGTCCAGTTTTTAGTTTCAACTACTGCCAGTCGAGGCTCGACACCTGGCAGTGCAGTTCCAGTTTTAAATGATGTCAGTCGAGTGCCGACTCCTAACAAGAATTCTGTTTTCAACTGCTGCCACTGGAGGGTCGAGTCCTGACAGTCAAATTTTCGGTTTCAATTGATGCCAGTGGAGGGTCGACTCCTGGCAGTCAAGTTTTCAGTTTTAACTGTTGTTAGTAGAGGTTCGACTACTGACAGGCTGTTTCTTGGCAATGCAGTTCCACTTCCAATTTTTCGCCAATCAAGGTTTGTTTCTTTGAAATACAGTTTCACTTCCAGTTGCCGCCAGTCGAGGTCCGACTCCTGGCAGCTTATTTTGGACTTTTGAAGAAGTTTGATCGCGTCTCAAATCATACAGACTGTTGTGTAGGTCCCGCCTGAACTCCCTTATAGCTCCCATCGCTGCCACGTCCGTTATACTGACTTAGTAACCTGTTTCGTCAGCATACATAATCAACTACTGCCAGTCGAGGCTCGACTTCTGGAAGTTCGGTTTTCGATTTTAATTGCTGCCAGTCGAGGCTCGACTCCTAGCAGCGTAGTTTCAGATTCCATTGCTGCCAGTCGAGGCTCGACTCCTGGAAGTTCAGTTTTCGATATTAAATGTTGCCAGCGGAACGTCGACCCCTAGCAGCGCAGTTTTCAGGTTTCATTGCTGCTAGTCGAGGCTCGACTCCTGGCAGCGCAGTTTTTAAATTCCATTTTTGCCAGTCGAGGCTCGACTCCTGGCAATCCAGCTTCAGATTCTACTGCTGCCAGTCGAGGGTCGACTCCTGGCAGTCCAATTTACAGTTTTTACTGCTGCCAGTGGAAGGTCGACTCCTGGCAGCACAGTTTTCACCTTTTACTGCTGCTAGGAAGGGTCAACTCCTGCAGTCCAGTTTTCAATTTTCAACTGCTGTCAGGGGTGGTCGACTCCTGGAAGTCCAATTTTCAATTTTCATCTGCTGCTAGTGAGGGTCGACTCATGGCAGCACAGATTTTTTCAGTTTCAACTGTTGTCAGTCGAGGCCCGCCTCATGACAGTGCAATTTTTGCTTTTACGTCATATCTGGTTTCATAGTTCGAGAAAAACGGTTGCGTTGGATTTTGATGTGCAACCAACTCAAGTTCAAAATAACTTGGATTTTGACCTAACTGTTGCGTCATCTATGCTTTTCAACGGAGATTTCAACGCTTATCTGAGGTATGTATGTTTTTATATTATACGATATTTTAGTAGTTTTGCAGGTGAAAAAGGAGGGGTACCGAAATACAACCAACTTTGCGTTTGGGCTCGTGAGTCTTATGGTTTAAGTTTGGACGATCTCAAAAATCAATATCCAAACTCTAATAACTGGAGTTGTGATCTTGGAGATCAACTCGACAAAGTTGGGACTTTGGAGTAAACTCTACAGTTATTGAATAACGTACTACTTGGTGCTTTAATTATATAATCAGAGATATAATGTAGAAAGTAAAAGCACACAAGACACCAGAGATTTTTTTAACGAGGAAACTGCCTTGCAGAAAAACCTCGGGACCTCGTCCAGATTGAACACCGCCCAGTACAAACTGACTACAAACGCTAGTCTACTATAAGACTTCGGTCTGGGATGTAGCAGAGACCAACTCAATCCCTCCAAGCGAATTGGCTATTGTCGCACTCCTTACGTCTCTAGAAACCCCACAGATCGTCACGCACTTGATTCCCTCAGCTGACGTCCTTTACAGGCCTAGGAGTTGCTTTGACCGATGTCAAAGGCTTGTGTCAGCAATACTGCCTTTGCAACCTAATTGTTGACGTATGGTCTAACTGTCTTCTATCAGTTTACCACACACAAGTTGACTTCCTTCGGATGATTAAATCCAGGTCATACGGAAATCTACTTCACAAATCAGGGCTGACAAGCAAACCGAGTAAGCTATGCCCAATTTGTCTCTACCTCAGTTATACACGAAGAATCACTTAAGAAACTTGTATAACTGGAGCTAACTAGGTCTTACAACTTCAAGATAGAATCCAACAGACCAGAGATAATCTTATTTTATTGACTCATTGAGGATCGTTAGATGGACCACAAAAGATATTCATGTGATATACAAGTCCACCTAAGAGATAAAGGAGTTTAGAGTTTGACCCAAGTGAAATTCTGAAAGAATATCCACTAAATCCGACACCAGCAAAGTAACCGATTGATGCTGTGGAACTCAGGAGTTTTCTGTTTGTGAACGGTTCGGGAACCGTCCTTATACAGATTTGGGGTTTAACTGGGACCCTATAACCGTAGTACACCAAGAAGGTATACTAACATAACAAGAATGTCATGTCGGTAGGATTCACTCTTTGTTTAAAACAAAAGTCATAGACTTTGTTTGCAACTTGTATATTTAAGAACTCTTAAAACCAAGTTGAGTTAGAGAAACATGAAATATACATATTCATATTCAAGGATTTGACAACCTTTAAACAAATGAATATTAACTTGATCAATGTTAACATACCTTTATGTAATCTCCAACCGGGTCTGTGCCCTATTCTTGTGCTTTACCTCACCGTATCAATCGAAAGGGCACTACAAGGTGAGGCCGCACAAACACAATCAAGTTGTGTTAGGGTGAACAATTTCTTGTTCACCTTTGGTAGTCAAAACAGGAACTTCTACATCACTGGGTTTTTCACCAGAAGTACCCTTCGGCTTAGAGTTTTTTGCCTTACCCTTTTTCCTGTTTTTCACCAGTAACCAAGCATACGAAGAATTTTTTGGTTAAATGACACAATAACTTCCATGCATTCTCTTTGGGTAGCCTTACTAGGGTGATCATTCCCTTTGGCATTTGTTGCTCTACCAACATTCTTTGGTACCCACTTTTGAGTGGTCTTAGGAGCAACATGATCTTTCTTCCCATCTCTCTCTACAAGATTACTTGAGAGAGAATTGGATTGACTATTCTTTTGCAAGTTAGTTGACTTCCAATTGGGTACATCAGATCTCGTCTTCGCTTGTACAAAGTTACTTTCCTTTCTGTAATTATGACGATTACGAGAGGACTTTGTAGAGCGTTTATAGACAAACTTGGCTTGTCATAATTCTGTTTCTTATGCCTAAAGGTTGGACGTTCACAACCTAGATCGTTAGAAGATGCTCCGTTGTTGTTAGGTTTGACGTTAATCTCCAAAACAACAGGAATAATTGAGCAACTGGCTTTCTCATTCCTTTTACGGAATCTGCAACTTCTAGCCAAGTGACCTTTACCACCACAATAAAGAAAATTTTTAGTAACAAAAGGAGTGGGATGCTCGTTGTTACCTGGATGTGCATGTGCTTTCTTTGGAGCTTGATAAATCTTGCTCTTATTCTCCTTGACTTGTTTTGGAGGTAGGTCACCTTGAGGATCAGTGGTAGCCTTAGGTTGAGAAGAATCCTTAGCCTTGACAAATTTCACCTCTTTGTTATTACTTGGAGCGTCTATTCCTTTATACCCCAAACCTCGTGTGTCACGATGATTTTTACTCGCTCCTAACATTGAGGTTAATTTGTCAGAGCTATTGTTCAACTCTTTCAACGTCTTGATTTCAGCAAGAGCATTAGCCAGATTAGCTTCCGAGCTATTATTCAACTCTTTTAATGTCTTGATTTCAACAAGAGCATTAGCCAAATCAGTTTCCAGACGTTTTTCCCTAGTGAGAAAAGTGTTTTCTTTTTCTTCGAAACACTTTTGTTGAGTGACTATCTTAGCATCAGATGCAATAAGCTTTTCATTCAACTCACAGAGACTATGATGAAGATTTGCCCTTTCCAGTTCTTTCAAACTTAACTCTTTGTTACACTTCTTTAATTGACTCTTGTAAATACTGAAGCCAATATAAAGACCTCTGTAACAGCTTCTCATACTCTTATAATCTCGAGAGAGCTGAGATAGAGTTTTAAGAAGCTCATAGTTGGGTGTACTCTTCATGAATGGAGTTAACATCTTAACGAAAGTTGAAACATCCTCTTCTACTTCTCTCTCAATGTCTGAATCAGGTTCATCGTCATCCATATTCCTTTGAAGACAGGATTCCCAATCCTTATCATCAGACTCTACATCATTAACAGGAATATCCTGTCTGGTAGATCCAATCAAGGCATGTTCTCTTGATTGTGAAGAGGAAGTATCGTTAAGATTTGGTTCAATATTGTTGACGCGGTCCACTTCTGCATGCATAACAAAAGTGCCTCTGGATAGTACGTTACAAGCGTTTATGCTTAGGACCATGACTCACAAGCCTAGATAAACACAAACAATAACGTCTTTAATGTGCTCACCTGCTCTGATACCAATTGAAAAATAGGAGTACCGAAATACAACCAACTTTTCGTTTGGGCTCGTGAGTCTTATGGTTTAAGTTTGGACGATCTCAAAAATCAATATCCAAACTCTAATAACTGGAGTTGTGATCTTGGGGATCAACTCGACAAAGTTGGGACTTTGGAGTAAACTCTATAGTTATTGAATAACGTACTACTTGGTGCTTTAATTATATAATCAGAGATATAATGCGGAAAGTGAAAGCACACAAGACACCAGAGATTTTTTTTAACGAGGAAACTGCCTTGCAGAAAAACCTCGGGACCTCGTCCAGATTGAACACCGCCCAGTACAAACTGACTACAAACGCTAGCCTACTATAAGACTTCGGTCTGGGATGTAGCAGAGACCAACTCAAGCCCTCCAAGCGAATTGGCTACTGTCGCACTCCTTACGTCTCTAGATCCCCCAAAGATCGTCACGCACTTGATTCCCCCAGCTGACGTCCTTTACAGGCCTAGGAGTTTCTTTGACCGATGTCAAAGGCTTGTGTCAGCAATACTGGCTTTGCAACCTAATTGTTGACGTATGGTCTAACTGTCCTCTATCAGTTTACCACACACAAGTTGACTTACTTCGGATGATTAAATCCAGGTCATACGGAAATCTACTTCACAAATCAGGGCTGACAAGCAAACCGAGTAAGCTATGCCCAATTTGTCTCTACCTCAGTTATACACGAAGAATCACTTAAGAAACTTGTATAACTGGAGCTAACTAAGTCTTACAACACAGAGTGCAGCCGTGCGTTGCTACCTTTCAACCTTGTGTGTAACGTATCAGTTCTTGAATAGCCGTATAACAGAAGAGACGGACTATGGAATAGACAAGAACGTGATCAGGTTACCAAGGTTACAGGTTAATCCGATTTCAACCAAATATGGTCTCAATCTCCTACCTGTGCTTCCCAACTCTCAAGAGAAGTCTTTTATAGTCGTAGGGTGTTCCCAGAGGAGCTGCAACCTATAGAGGATGAATATACCACAACAAGCATTCACCGAAGTGAAAAGAGTTTACGTTACCTTCCCTAAGGACCTTCACGTATGCTTGATGCTTGCGGTATTTGTCCGTAGACACCTCTATTTATAGCATTCAATAAGATAAATTGCTTTGGAATAAAGCAATCAATTACTTGTCCCACAAGTTAAGGAAACCCTAAACTTGATAACCAAGTAATAGAGATTAATCTCAATTGGAATTCTTTTTATCACTTATCTGCCAAGTGTTTTGTTAGCTAAAAAACACTTCAAGATAGAATCCAACAGACCAGAGATAATCTTATCTTATTGACTCATTGAGGATCGTTAGATGGACCACAAAAGATATTTATGTGATATACAAGTCCACCTAAGAGATAAAGGAGTTTAGAGTTTGACCCAAGTGAGATTCTGAAAGAATATCCACTAAATCCGACACCAGCAAAGTAACCGACATTGGGTTCGCGTCCTAGTTCGCGAAATGTTCAGTCACTTTGGAACTCAGAAGAAATCCGAGTTTCTGGTTTGCGAACCGGTTCGTGAACCGTGCGCCTGTCAGATTTCGTCAAATCCGGATTCCGCTGGAAGTTCTGGGCTGACCCAGGACTTAGACGTGTGTACGTCCTCAGCTGTAATCCATGGACTCTTTGCTCAAGAGTACTCCTTTAGATTCATCCATAACCAACTAACGATTTGCAAGCAACCATTGTAATGAACACATGGCACCGAATCTATCTCATTCATTCTTGTACTCACAATATTTGTGGGAACAAACACTAGTCATGACACAAGGCCACGTTAGACAAGAATACGATCTCAATCGCTATTATCAATACTAAAGTAGTCGACTATATTTCGAAAGAATAGCGAAAGTAGAATAGAAGAATTTCCATAAAGTCATAACTCCTACTAACCTTTTGTCGATGAAGAATAATTGATGTCTTCTTTGTCTTCACAGTCTTCGTCTTCAAGGTCTCTACTACTTTGTCTATATCCCAATTCCGAAATCTAAACTCTAGTAGGCTAAATCAAGAATTGATTTTTGACACCTAAAACTGACAACTAGCTTGACATACCAACGCTAGTGGGTTTAACCGGACAATGTCCTAACAACAGGAACAACTCTCCTTTTTATATTGTATGATTTCAATGGTGAAAACCACATTCTGTGCAATCTTGAACAATAGGCTGGCCACCTATGTAGTTCAAGACGGCAGAAAACCTTCATCATAACTTGTGTGTGCGTGCTACTGTTAGAAGGAGTGCACCCTTGCCAACTTTGAGCCGAACCACATTAGTGCTGAGGTTCAGTTACATGACACCATAAGCAGCAATGACGACTGATGCTTGGGGTATGTAGACTTCCTAGTACGAACAATATACTTGGGGGCGGGTAGATTATCAGCTCCAAGCTACAGGCTTGGGGGCGGGTTACCGTCAACAATATTCTGTGATGGGTAGAACCCGAACTTCTTAACCCCTAACAAGTTAGAGGTTAAGAGGGCTACAGGCTTGGGGGCGGGTTACCGTCAACAATTTTCTGTGATGGGTAGAACCCGAACTTCTTAACCCCTAACAAGTTAGAGGTTAAGAGGGGGCGATGTTCGTACCTTAGTATTTTGGCACCCCTTTTATTGGCTAAGTAGAGCAATAAAGGTACCCAAATACAATGTTTTGCTCTACTATGTTGTGTCATGTATACCCTAATTGTTCGATGCAGATTCCAAAGTAAATACAACTACAACGGATACCAAGGCGTTGCCTAAGGGTCGCCTGGAAGTGCAGTTGCATCAACAGGAGTCCGCCAGATGTGACCAAGGGGTCGCCTGGCGGTACTGTTTCAAATTCAAATGCCACCAAGGCGTTGCCTAAGAGCCGCCTGGAAATGCAGTGGCATCAACAGGAGGCCGCCAGATGTGACCCAAGGGTCGCCTGGCGGTATTGTTTCAAATTCAACTGCCACCAAGGCGTTGCCTAAGGGCCGCCTGGAAGTGAAGTGGCATCAACAGGAGTCCGCCAGATGTGACCCAAGGGTCGCTTGGCGGTACTGTTCTAAAATTCAACTGCCACCAAGGCGTTGCCTAAGGGCCACCTGGAAGTGCAGTTGCATCAACAGAATTCCGCCAGATGTGACCAAGGGGTCGCCTGGTGGTACTGTTTCAAATTTAACTGCCACCAAGGCGTTGCCTAAGGGCCGCCTGGAAGTGCAGTGACATCAACAGGAGTCCGCCAGATGTGACCCAAGGGTCGCCTGGCGGTACTGTTTCAAATTCAACTACCACCAAGGCGTTGCCTACGGGCTGCCTGGAAGTAAAGTGGCATCAACAGGAGTCCGCAAGATGTGACCCAAGGGTCGCATGGCGGTACTGTTCTAAAATTCAACTGCCACCAAGGCGTTGCCTAAGGGCCGCCTGGAAGTGCAGTTGCATCAACAGGAGTCCGTCAGATGTGACCCAAGGGTCGCCTGGCGGTACTGTTTCAAATTCAACTGTCACCAAGGCGTTGCCTAAGGGCCTCCTGGAAGTGCAGTTTTTAAGGGACACCTAGCAGTACTGATCAGAATTCGACTGCCACAATGAAATGGCTTAAGAGCTGCCAAGAAGTTTACATCTACAGGAAGTGCAGTTATGGTTTCACAAATGGCGCAATATCCATACCCTAGTATTTTGGCAACCTTTTATGGCTAAGTAGAGCAATAAAGGTACCCAAATACTATTTTTGCTAGGCAGCCTTGATACAGGTGCAGAGCATGGCAGCCTAGATGTAGGTGTCAGCGCCGACTGGTGCCCATGTCAGCAACAACTAGTTCTCGTAGATCTCAATAGAGACGGATTCACTCAAAGGTTATGAACCAACAAAATTGCAATTACTTCTATTATATAGATCAAAGACAATATAATGCGGAAGGGAAAAGTAATGCAAGACACCAAAATTTTGTTAACGAGGAAACTGAAAACCTAGTAGAAAAACCCCAGGACCTCGTCCAGATGTGAACACCTTTAGTATGAACGGTATACAGACGCTAGCCTACTCTCAGACTTCGTACTGGACTGTATCGAGACTGAATTCACCCTACAAGCAATTCAGCTACCAATGTGCTCCTACGTCTCTTGGCTCCCGCAATAGCCTACGTACTTGATTCCCCTAGCTGAAGTCCTTTACAGGCCTAGGAGTTTCTCCACTTCCCTTCGTGAAGACTAGCGCTATCCTACCTCTAACAGGACGCCTAAAAGTATCCAAGTGATTAAACGAGAATACGTTTGTGATTTCCTTTAGACTTAAAGTCAAGGTTAATGGAAATCAATATGTTGAATAGGGCTTATTGATCTAGCCTAAACAACTTTACCTCCTAACGCGTGACGAACTTAGTATGAAACCTAGTTCGTGAATTACGTTTGGGAACTTCTAGGGTTTACGATACAAGATCTACCTTACGAAGTTTTTATCAAATCTTGGTTGTGATAAGATTGGAAGAATTCAATCGACCCAAGATACAGGATGGAATTTTACTTCCGACCTGTGCTTCAGATCCTCAAGTGAAGTCTTTTCAATAGTCATAGTCCTAAAAGGACTTCGAGATGACGACCAACCTTTATGCAAGGATACACAGATGTGTAGAGGATTGAGATTGTATCTTGCAGAAGGTCGTCTATTTATAGTGATCACCAAGGGAGGCTTTGCTTAAAGTTTAAGCAACTTTGAGTAGGGCTCAAGCAAGTTCCGGAACTAGGAAAGTCTTCTCAATCTTCTAAGAACTTTGGACTAAGCCAAAAGTTAAAGAAGACTCAACCTTGTTCGAAGGTTCGCGATTTCTGGTCCAATGCTTGTTTGGACATCGGTTTGCGACTTCTGGTCCAAATACTTAGTTTGAACATCGCTTGGATAAGTTGTTTAATTCCATGGTCCAAGACACGATAAGTCCGAGAACAAATTATGTGTAGACCAAAAACTTCAAGATATGAAAGTTGGAAGTTTTCGCATGGCTTATGTGAACGCGTACACAGAGCAGTCCTTCGAGTTCAGGAGAATTCAGGAGAATTCCTGAACTTGTATGTACGCGTTCATGAACGCGTTCATACAAACTAAGCTCGTTCTCTGAAATCCCATAGGTGATAATCTTACATGTACGCGTTCACCGTTGGGGTTGTTTTTCAAGAGACAACTCAACATACTCTACCTATACAAAATATCACAAGAGTGACAAATGCAAAGGCGAAAATCCTAGAATACCTTCGGATCATATAAACAACATCATAGACTATTGGTATGATAGAAATGGTAAAAACGATACGGAAAGGGAATACCTTTCAAACCTTCAGCGAGGACGTTATGCTTTATCAAGTAGTAAGCTTCGGTCTTCGTCTTCATCAGTCTTCGTCTCGATTACCTAGAACTATCCTAGTCCGAGTTGTAGAGTAAACTTATCAAGGATTGTGTTTTTGTCTCATAAACTTGACAACTGACTTGAGATAGCAACATCAGTGGGTTCAACCGAGCAATGCTCTAACAATCTCCCCCTTTGTCAATTTTAGTGACAAAAACCAATCTTACATATGGATTCAAAAAGTAAAATCTGTTAGCCCTAACCATAATGTACTTGATCTTCTTGTAATCTTCAGCGTCTTCAGATAAGAGTGTTCCTGCA
>JAJJMA010299907.1:449-18960 GCA_023529015.1 Papaver nudicaule
TGCGTTTTTTTTTTTTCATTCTATATTAAATACTTAGACTATCATGACCACTTGTACTGGTACGACGGCGAATAAAAAATAAATTATGTTTTCAGTACCAACCCGTGTTTCCAGATGTAGTTACATATCATAGTAATTTTTGCTCTTTAATAATAGGTAGGTGTTGTTATTTTATGCCAAAGATGTCTTGTGCATTAATTAGAATACTGGTTGTTAATGTCTACGCAACAAATATTGCACTATCCTTGAAAGCCTACATGGTGTGGCGATCATATGAGGTAATCATTGTGCTCAACATCTACATCGCTCTAGATGTACATGCAAGTGCATATGTTTTTGTGAGTATGAAATCTGCATAGGGACTTCATACCCGACAACCATCAGATCTATTTACACAAACTATGGTCAAAGAAGCGATATTGGTTTCATGTGATGACACGAAGAGAGTAAGAACAACACCGAAGCTAGTTTATATATGAAACAAACAATCATAAATGCGAAACTGTAAATTGTATTTCATTCTAACTAAAGCATGGATATGATCCTTAGGAGCTTGAGGAGAAAACTAACCTAATCTCATTCTCCCAACTTAGGTTACACCAAAAATCCAACCCTTACAATGAATGCCAAGCTCGCCTTATATAAGCCGAGTCTGAAGTGGTTTACATCTAATAAGACAAACTACTCAATCGTGGAGATGTCAGAGTTTGTCGAGTAAGGCGGTTCCTTCAGTAGGCTTTCTCTGAATATGGCTTCGTGTCCTTTCCTTCGAACTTCCTTCGCGACCCTTCTTCCGCCGAGCTCTTTGCTCGAGTTGACTTTGCGGAATTATCCGAAGCAAGACCAAGTTACCTTCGGGTTGGGCGAAGTATTTCTGATCTGGACACGTATCCTGAGGGTGTTTTACCCTCCACAATATTAGTCTATACTTCTACAACACCAAAGAAGATGTTGATACCTTTATAGAGGGATTAGAAGAAGTTATTCATACTATTGACTTTCTCGATTAAAAAGGTGAAAGTAATGGGGCTAGAAGTGTTCCAACATCAGCTCTATATTGTGTGCAAGTTGAAGCAGAAGCTTCGGTGAAAGCAGTGATTTGGCTCAGGGGAAAGGAATTCAGAATCTTCAATTGTAAGGAGGCTGCAAGAATGTTATTTTAGCTTTGAATGAAAGTTTTAATGTTATTGAGTGGACATCGATAGTTTACATCACATCTTCTGACCCAATTTGAAAAATGGAATTGCACTTTATGCACATGGACACATGAATCATGTTGCGACTTCTATAGCAAAATTTGTTGTTTAGACAACAGATAAACTACAAGAACCAACATCTAGAAAGTTTCAAAAAAAAAAAAATTAACACGACTGATGAGAGCTTTGGATCTTTGGAAAACCGGTGGCCAAATAAAAATTTCTTGATTTTTTTATACCCACGGGCATACTGAAAATATCCAGTTCCACCAACAATCGCAAATTCACGGTCTGTATGACTAATCGGATTACGAGTAAAAATATTGATAGTAGAACCATTAAACTTCTTGATCCCTGTAAAAACAAGACTTATTCCCATGGTGAAAGCAAAATCATTCTGATCAGAAAATCCACATAAACATTGAGCTCTACCGATAACTCTTGAATCTAGGGCAGGTCCTACGGTTAATGGGATATCTAGCATGTACAACTCCCCGAACAACGTCGATGAAGAATTTGATATTCCTGGTGCTTCACCGATTTTACATGTGATTGACATCTTTTCCATACTCATTTTGTATGGAAAAGTTTCACAGCACCAATCTGCAATCTGATCAGCTTGTGCACTCTGGAGATGCCATGTTATGCAAGAAATTTTCTTCTAATAATAATTGAATCTATACATTATTGGGGCTAATTTATTTATTCATGAAATGAGTTGTTTCCACTGCAATTTTTTTTAGTGTGTTGATGCGACACTTAAGGCAATATTGTACCAACTGTGGAATTTTAGGACATACAGCCAGACATTGCTCAAAAACTGACAAGCCTCATCTTGCTCAGTTCCAAACTGATAACCCAATCTTTCCCTGGGATAAGATTGACAAATTCATGAAGGGTAAGCTTATCCAACATATGCATGGTTTCCAGCAACCTCCTCAGTCTAATGCATATAGAGTTGTTAGGGTTCAGGATTTCCATAGAGTTAGACCTCCTCTTGTTTTCCACCCTCAATTTCATAACATAACTCCTGTTATGTATCATTCAAATGTTATTTCTGGAGCTTCTTCTGACTCAAAGGATAAGGGCCAACCTAGACAGTTAAAGGGTGACCTACTTCATGATGTTATTTCTGGCGGCTTTCCGACAAGACAAAGATCCTCTCGAGCTGTTAAAACTGAGAATCTTGACGTTACAGATAAAGTTGTTTTTAATCTTGCACGTGTACACATCTTTGAGGATAAAGACGTTCATTCGGTGCAACCCACACATGTGCAAGAACCGGTTAGAACAAAGCAGGTTCCAATCACTATTCGGTCTTCACCAACTCGGGTTTCAAACCCGACCCGTGAGCACAACCCAACCACCCAACCTGCTGATGAGCCTAAGTCGTTTGATAGATTGATTCATGGTTTTCCGGTGTTCGTTAACAAGGGGAAATCCAAATGCACTCAACCACTGGAGGATTCGGCAACCCAAGAACACTTGGATATTATCCATCGAGGTGAATTTCCCCTCTCCAACTATTTTAATTTGATGTTTGCTTCAGAGGTTGCAGATTATATTCAAAAGCATCAAGGTTCTGTTCGGTTGGAGATTTCTTTGGAGAACAATTGTTCTTCTATCAAAGTGTATCATCGTCATGGTTCTCGGCCTTTTGTTCCGTATTCGAGGAAGCGTCATCATACTGTGGAGGATCTGCCTGAGACTAACCCTAGTTTTGGTGCACAACCTCCCATCCGAAGGTTCAAAAGGTTTGTCACATCTCGGAGCTTTTTTCTAGCAATCAGCAAACTTCCGTCAGAGAGCTGTGTCCACCTTTGGAAGGCCCAATTTTTCGCACAAGAAAGGGTAATATCAAAGACATGGAGAGCCAGCAACACTGG
Organism: Papaver nudicaule; assembly: GCA_023529015.1. Classification (NCBI taxonomy): domain Eukaryota; kingdom Viridiplantae; phylum Streptophyta; class Magnoliopsida; order Ranunculales; family Papaveraceae; genus Papaver; species Papaver nudicaule. The sequence goes on from JAJJMA010299907.1 coordinate 3,532, forward strand.
TTTGATTTTTACGACAACCTAGGGCCTCTCCCAGGCCTACCTGTGAATGATTGGACAAATGACCCTCCAAGGAACACCAATACCCCTGTTACTTACAACTTCCCTATCTTAAATGATCATGCTAACCCTGCTAATACAACTACACCTGTAGCTGTGGAACCGGTTTTCTCACCTGGTTGGCAGGTATCCGTTGATGAAGTTGATGTGGCTGAAGTACTAGCATCTGATCTACGAGTGCCTACAACTAGGCACTCGCCTGCCTAATGGGGTTCAATACCACTCATCTTACTTTGTGGCAGCTGCTTTGGAAGATGAGGTTCTATGGTCATGCTGTGGGGGTCCAACACTTTACCAGGTTTTTTTTGGCAGTTCTTAGCACTACTTTGTTTGTTCTTCCTTCGTTTAGGCGGTTTTCTTTAGTATGCAGCAGTTATTGTGTCCTACAAGAATTGATGGTTATTCCTAGAAGTCTTTCGATAACTACCAGTAATCTGATGATGCTTGAGATAGATGATGTCGGAGTTTTGGTTATTCAGTACGGGGTTATTCTTTTTAGCCTGAAAAGAACCTACAGACGTTCCTTAGTCTGTTTGTCAGTCTTGCCAGGTCATTTTTTTAAATGGCCGGTTGCCACCTTCTTAGTAAGTTTGGCAACCTCTCAGTGGATTAGTTTCCTAATCATCTGGTTCTCTTCTTCATGGATTTGCTCTAGTCTTGATCACATGGCTTCACCTTTGGCACGTGTAACTAGTAAGAGATTACGATGCTTTATGTTAGTTGGAATTGAGGTTGTTTGTTTTGGTTTTTGGATACACCTCTCCAACTGTTGTACTAAACTATGTAATGCTCTTCATTAATATAAGCTGTTATGTCTTTCAAAAAAAAAAAAAGTTCAGAGGAGATGTGTAAAAGTAGATAAAAATGCAACAAATGGTATGGAAGTTAGTGGAGAACTGGAGATTGCTTCGTTGACATTGTTAGTGGATAAGGACAAGGACAACTTGGCTTGGGTGCTGGTGTAGCTGGTCATGCTCATGTAGACAGGTGATGGGCTGATAGTTTTCAGACAAGCCCCTACTATTTGTCAATTGACTACATATCTATCTGTTGATATTTTTATGATATGTCTTCAAATTTTGTCTTTTTATTCCTTGTTTGCAAACATGATATTATTTTATTTTATTTTTCCTCTTCATAACTTCAATCTTGGCTTCACCACTGGTTTGGATCGGATTTTGGGTACTGCGTTTATCGTTTTAGGTTCGTTTTGTTAAATTGTGTTTGGTTGTATATATTCTGAATTTTCTTATGTAAAATGCATGAACGTCCTTAGAATAATACCAAGGCCTTGTAATGAAAACCATACAAGAAATGGAAGGATAAATTGCAAACAACAACCAAAAACCATATTAGACGGGCAATAAATTGTTCTATGTCAAGACTTACAACCTCAGTCATTGCAAGACTGTAAGATAACCTGCCGTTAGTAGCTTGAAAACTAGAGATTTTTGTTTAAGAAACTACATTCAGGTGAATAAATTGAAGTTTGCAACATCAACTACCACGAGGAAACAATTACAGAAAGCGGATGACCGAGTAAACATTTCAAACTTTTATTATCCAACGTTTGAACCAGTAGTGAACGACAACAATACAACTGTATTCGACAATAATTTTTTTGCCACTATCCCAGTATGTATTAGCAGTTATAAACCCACTGGCAAACTGAAAATATCTAATTCCACCAACAATTGTCAATTCACGATCTGTAAGATTGACCGGATTGCGAGTGAAAATACTGATAGTAGAACCATTGAACTACTCGTTTCCAGTAAAAACAAGACTTATTCCCATGATAAAAGAGAATTACCTCTCATCAGAAAATCCAAAAATCCTTGGGCTCGACCAACAAGTCTAGAATTTGGGCTGGGATCAACAGTCAATGGTTCGTCGGCCATGTACAATTCCCCAAAAATGTTGACGAAGAATTTGAAATTCTTGGTGCTTCGGCGATCTAAAAAAATGTTGGATAGTCGCTGGTGATGTTATCGTGGAAGTAGAAATATAACTTTGTCATCTTTTCCATACTCATTTTGTATGGAATAGTCACGCTGCACCAATCTGCACTCTGATCGGCTTGTGAATCATAAGTCATGTCTAAAACCATGGCAAGAAGTGAGAAACATTTACACATGTTATATTTTTTTAATGATTTCTCTCTAGCTTTCTCCTGAAATATTTGAATCTCTCTGTCTCAAGTTTATATAGATAAATAGTTCATAGTCGGACGATGGATGTACAAAAGAATAATCGGTCTAAGAATGACTATTAGAATTAGGAGCACTAGGGTTGATAAAGTCTTGGATGATTTCAGACTAAGGACTTGAATACCTGGTACAATTGACCCTCATTTAAAATCAACGCCAAGCTAGCAAAAACTCAGCATAATTTAGAGTCTAACAACAGAGCTACATTCGGAGTCCTAACAACATTCACGATATGTTTTTACTCTTCAAATATTTCAGCGAACCAGATGACCTTTACAAATAAATTGAAGGTACTCAGACAAAATTGTTTTTTATTTATTATTTAAAAAGTGATGGAAAAAGAATATTTGATCGTTTAGTCATTTTTCTATCATTTTTATGGCAAAGAAAAAAAAAATTAGTTTGTGAAATTAACATGAAATTTAATGTTAATATGTGCACATCAAGATTATGTTATTTTATTTTTCAAGATTAAAAAATGATTATGTGCCTCCCTCGAGATTAAACTCATTAATTATTCAAGAAATATTTTTAGATTTGGAGAGAATGCACATCGACTATTAACGTATCTATCAATTTAGGTTTTTTTAAAGTTTAATTGTCTCATATCATTCAATCGTATTTTTTTATCTTTAAAATATATTAAAGGTATGTGCATCTAATTGATTAAGAGTACTTTTAAATTCATTATAATTTCTCTCTCTTGCTTATTACTGATAATGGTCGAATGTTATTATCGTTTTTCAATGGTGTTTATATTATCGTTTTTTGACAATCACAACAATCTTCTTCGATGTTGCTTGCGTTTCTTGTCATTCTATATTAAATACCATGATTGTCATGACTACTTATTGTACTGGTATGATTTCAAATAAAGACAATTGTGTCTTCAGTACCACCCTGTATTTCCAAATGTTGTTGCATATGTTAGTAGCTTTTTCAGTTTACTAATAAGTTGTTATATCATGCCAAAGATGTCCCGTACGAAAATTATAATAACCATGTAACAAATACAGATCTAGAAATACAACGTCAATAAGTAAAAATAAAATTTTGTAATCAAGTAATGCAAGTATATCTCCCCTCAACAATTTAATCTCATATTATGTAATTACTCAAATAGACATTAGTCTATATGAACTCCAAACCCTGAAACGCTCTCGATATGCTTTAGGTCGTATATATATTAACAACACTTAATTGGAATAAACAAAGAGTATTTCCTTCTCTTAACCCGCTGTCAGATGAAGATTTGTGCCAACTCTCTCCAAGTGAGATACCTCTTCCTTCAAATCTAGAATTAGTTCAACGCACACAACAAAATTAGACAACTTAATTGTTTGTTGCAGTTAGTATAAAGAAGGACAAGAATACATCTTCCTTCAAATCTAGTAATTTCTCGTTTTTGAGTAAGATTTTGCAACTCATCACCAGATAAGATTGATTAAATCTGTCATGTGGAACTTTAAAATGAGAAGTTTGTTCATGTAAATAAAAATAAACCTGAGAATCACACTTACAATGAATGGGATGACATATTCCATTTCAACATAAAGGTCCATAATGGAACAATACAATAAAGCTTAGAGGTCGCACGTTAGAGTTGAAGTCGTGTTTTAGGCCCTACTCCCGATCCTAACTCTAACCCTAACCCATCATGTGAGTACATTGAGCATACTCCATCAAGAAAGATTACATTAGGTTAGATAACTTAAATATGTGTTTGAGACCAAAGTACAACAACAACAACATTTTTTAGTTCTAGTTTCAGTACATTTCCTCTTATTCCTCAGTTGCCACGAACAAATGTTTGGAGATCAACTAATAACTTCAATTTTCATAATAAATCATTTCTATAAAATTTCCGACACCATAAAAAAATCCTAACATATATCCTCAAATCAAAGTGACGCAAGAAAAGGCATTATAAAAAACCAATCATAATTCCAATAAGTTGTTTTTCGCACTTTTTCTCTTATTGTCTTCTCCTATAATTTCTCTGTATAAATGACTGGCATTACTCCTTACCCACTTAGCTAATATATTTTCTTTACACTGTAAGTTCCTCACCTTTCATCCACTTGCATCTGTTGGGTAAATAATTAAGTCAGGAATTTAAGTCAAGGGATTAATATTCTATACTATAACCAGTTTTATTATCACAAAAAAGTTCACATAATTGAGAATAGACTTTGTTTTCCGATTACATCTTGGAGGCTTGCTATGCAGAAAAAAAAAAGTTACTTCGTGATTAATATTAATATCCTTAATATGTAATTTCACTTCTCTCTTAACTCAGAGAGTTCTGCATAATCTAAACTGGTGTTGATTCCTAGAAAAGCTTTTATGTTACCGATACTATCATTACAACCCAATGCCCATAAGCTTAATTGATCTCATTTGTGGAGGGTAAAACCCCTCGGGACACGTGTTGTAAATCCAAGAAGCAGAATAGTCAGCAGCGAAGCCTCGGACCCAGCCAAAGAGGAACGAGACCAAACACGATGAGGGAAGACTCGGAAGAAAAGAATTCGGACCGCTCCAAAGGACCGAAGCCCCAAAACCATCCTCGGAACACTACCGAAGGAACCGCCTTACTCGACAAGGACTGACACCACCACGATTGAGTCTCTTGTCTTATTAGCTGTAAACCACCCAAGCTCGGCCTATATAAGGCGAGCTTGGAAAACATTGTAAGGGTTGGATTCTTTTGGGTAGAACCTAAGCGGCAAGAGTGGGATTAGGTCTGTATCTCCTCTGGCTCCTTAGGATTATCATCCATGTAGTTACAACGCTGAAATACATATAAATCTTTATACATTTAACCTTTGATTATTGTCTTTTGTATATCTTCGGTACTGTTCTTAGGATCTTCGTACCACTAAATCATGTTAAATAACTGTATGTACGAGTAGATCTGACGGCTGTAGTACTTCATGTACCTATGCAGATTTTCTACTCGTACAGTTTGGCGCTAGAAACAGGGACTGATTAAATCAACTTAGGGTTTGCCTGTGATTTTTCGGGTTTTCAAATTTTTCACGTATTTTCTCATCTTTTCAAAAGATCTTCAAAGGCTTGTTTTTCAAAAAGAAGCTCCAGTACCTAAAACGTCTAAAGATCCTTAAAGGCTTTAGCATGTTCAAGGGTTTTTACGAGCAAATCATCAGATGGCAAGATCATCAACTTAGGATTTCAAAACCTTGGCACGACAAAAATGATTTCAAAAAGGATACTTGATTTTCATCATGTACGCATAAAAATTGAGGTTAGTAAATAAGAAAACGACTGTAAGCCTATTTTAGAGTTTTCAAATTGCTTGTTATGGTTGGAAATAAACTTTTACGAAGAAACCATGAGAAAAGATGGTTCCTGGCTAAAAGACAAAAATATGGTTAGGGATATATCTAAAGATGACCTACGCTAAAACCGTTACAGCACGTAGACCAGCATGACCGACATAGTACACTGCAGTAGCCACTTTGGACCTCACGGGTTTTTTGTTTTCTGACAGGTCACAACCAGGATGACTTCGAAATCTGATCTAGCTCCGAGGCAGCGAATGGGATCTTCGGGACAAGTCATCAAAATAAAATCAGCACAAACCGCTCATTGCAATTCAATGATTCATACAAGGGAAAACGTCAGCCCAAGAAGCAGCAGCATTGGAGGAAGAATTCACAAAAGAGACGAAGATGGTAGAGAAATAATGATTGTCACCGAAGCAAGAAAATTCGAGCCATGGCAGCTAAAACCAGTAACTTATTCGGCAGCAGATCTTCCCGAAGACGGCCCAAGTAATAATCCTTTGGTGATCACAGTAAACGTAAATAAGAAAACAATACCAAGAATACTGGTAGATCCAGGAAGTTCGGTAGATGTATTATTCGGAATGGCTTACAGGGAATATTTCCCTAATATTCCACTGGTGCCCACGGATTACACGATCTACGGATTTAATTGAAGAGCATCAAAACCGAAGGGAGACATCTCATTACCGGTGTACGTAGCATCGATGGAGTTGAAAACAACATTCTGCGTCCTGGACATAGAATCACCATACAACGCCATTTTGGGACGACCATGGCTGCATGGGATCTTAGGAGTGCCCTCTACATTGCATCAGAAACTCAGATTCCCAACTCCCGAAGGTATAGGAGAAATCAAAGGCGAGAGCTCGGAGTCAAAAGCGTGCCATGAAAAAGATATTGATCAAAGAAAAAATGCGCGGCGCAACCGAAAAGAAAGATACAGGCAGCAAAAGGAGAAAATGATTGGCGAAGAAATCAATCAAATAATACAAGGCAAAAAAGGAGTAATCACGAAGGAAACACCGAAGGACCCCAGTGCCATGAATGAAGACACTCCGAACTTTACTCCGACAGAACCCACCGAGGAGGTAAACATCGGAACCAGTGAAGATCCAAAGATTGTGAAGATCGGAACATTGATGGCAAAAGAGCAGCGAGATGAACTAGAGGGTTTGCTGAGGGAGTATGCCGATGTTTTCGCGTGGAAAATGAGTGAAATGCCAGGAATAGACCCCAGCTTGGCATGCCATCGCTTAGATATCAACCCGTCAGTAAGGCCATTCAAGCAAAGACCACGAAAGTTAGCAGACGTATACCAAACATCGGTTGAATCCGAATTAAATAAAATGATTGAAACAGGAATTATCAAAAAAATACAATATGCATATTGGATTTCAAACATGGTCATCGTGCCAAAGAAAAACAAAGGAGTGCGCATATGCATCGACTTTAGCAATTTAAACAAGGCATGCCCCAAGGATCCACATCACTTACCCAGCATAGACCAAATGGTGGACGCAACAGCCGGCCACGAGCTATTAAGCTTCATGGATGGCTACTCTGGTTACAACCAGATTCCTTTGGCGGAAGAAGATCAGAAACATACGGCGTTCTTGACATCCAACGGGTTATACTGTTACACCAGAATGCCATTCGGGTTAAAGAACGTCGGTGCTACTTACCAAAAGGCTATGGAGAATATCTTTCGTCCTTGGTTGAAAAAGACCGTCGAAGCTTACGTAGACGATATGCTAGTCAAAAGCAAAAAAGCCGACACTCATGTGAAAGACCTGCGAGAAATACTGGAAAAAATGCGACAAATTAACATGAAGATCAACCCAGCAAAGTGCATCTTCGGGGTGACCTCTGGAAAATTCTTGGGATATATAGTCACAAAAACAGGCATCGAAGAAGATCCACTAAAAGTGCAAGCAATCCGAGAAATGCCATCGCCAACAACCATAAAAGATGTGCAAGCTTTAAACGGAAGATTGGCAGCCCTTAGCAGATTCATAGCGCGATCTTCGGACAGATGTAAAGACTTCTTTAGCATCCTAAAAAAGGGAGAGCAATTCATATTGACAGACGAAAGGGAGGCCGCATTTCAGGGGATCAAAAATTACTTGGCCAGCTTGCCAGCCTTGCAGCGCCCAGAGAAAGATGAGAACTTGAAACTCTACATAGCCGCGAATAAAGACGCCATCAGCGCAGTACTAGTAACAACTAAAGAAGAAGAGAAGCCAGTATATTACATCAGTAGGACCCTTTTTCCAGCCGAGAAAAATTACACCAAGTTGGAACAACTTATTCTCGCGTTAGTAGTAGCAACACAAAAGCTTCGGACATACTTCCAGGCTCACAAAACAATTGTGCTAACAAAAACACCAATCGAATCCATTCTGAAAAACCTCCAAGCAGCAGGCAGAATTGCAAGATGGAACGCTCAAATCAGACGATATGATGTGGAATATGAGATCAGAACGACATTAAAATCGCAGATCATCGCAGACTTCTTAGCCGAGTTTCCAATTGAAGAAGACTACGAAGAAGAGCCAATTTTGGGTAGGCCTGTCAACGGTATCTATCGGAACGGATAGTCGCTCTACCGCTACCGTTAGGCTAACATTTATCGGATATCCGTTATCCGTTAATATCCGTCGGATATGTAAAAAGTACTACCATTACCGTTATGGTTAACTTATTGGATATCGGATAATTATACGGTAATATCCGCTAAGACATAAAATTTAAACTATAATATGCACATTTTGGGGAAGCACACCGCCACCACCAGAGAAATTCATATCAGAAAACAAAAACTGCTCGAAAATGAGCCTCCCTTTCTCAGCAACACTGAAGTTACCAAAACCAGGAACAGAGTTATTCAACTCAGAAACACATGAAGTCGACCATTCTATTCTCAATTTCAATCCAAGATTCCCGAGAAAACTATCAACGGTGGTTCCAGTACTACTTCCCGTAGAAGAGGAAAGAGAGGGAATCGTCTCTGCAACTGAACCTTGAAAAGATTGATCTTGATTTTGCACTCGGTTGGGTCTTGAAGGAGAGAATTCTTCAGGAACATCAGTGAACTCTTCATCAGAAATTTCAAATGGAAGAAACTAGGGTTTCTGAAACAGAGATGTCTTCTTCGTCGGAGGAAGTTTCCATCATAAAACGTCTTTGTCTAGACATTGTTAGGGTTTTATTTCTTTCCCTCCAGTTTTCTACCCCAAATTATTCCCTAATTTTGAAGTCCCCGTCTAAAAAATGTAAAAAGACTATAACCCTCGTTTTTTATCGGATATCGGATAATATCCGACGGATATTGGCTATACCATTACCGTTTGGTTAACAGACATTTATCTGTTATCTTATCGGTATCCGATATCCGATATCCGATATGACAGATAATATCCTATAGGATAACGGATTTTCGGATCGGATGTCGGATTTATCGGATTCCATTGACAGGCCTAATTTTGGGAGTTGAAGACAACGAGGGGCCTGATGACCTGCTAGAACAGTGCCATCCTCGGAGATGGGAAGTTTTCATTGACGGTTCGGTAAATAGTGATGGCCGAGGAGTAAGCATAGTCTTCACCTCACCCGAAGGAGAGCGCACTGTATTCGCACTTCGGTTAGAGTTCGAAGCAACTAACAACGAGACTGAATACGAAGCGATGATCCATACCTTAAAACGCATGATCAGCATGGAAATTCAGGAAGCACGAATAACTTCGAACTCACAACTAGTAGTACGACAACTGGATGGAAGTTACCAATCCAATGACTCGCTATCCAAGTACAAAAAATTAGCAAGAAGGCTCATGACGAAAATTCCGCATCTCAAAATCCGACACATCTGTAGAAAGGACAATAGGCATGCGGACGCTTTGGCATTCATTGCCTCCAAAGTAACGGATAAAAATATAATCTCCATCGAAATCGGAAGAATAAAGAAATCATCAATATCAGCCGAAGAGGGGGAGCTAGTGATGCCCATTCAAGAAGAGTACGACGACTGGAGAGTACCCATAAGAAAATACTTGGAGAACAAGGAATTACCGAGCAATCCCCTGGAAGCACACAAAGTAACCAGTAGATACGCTAACTATCGACTCATAGATGGGGTCTTACATCGACAATCATTCTTGGGACCACTGCTAAGGTGCGTACACCGAGTAGATGGCATTGCACTAATGAAAGAGCTACACAGCGGAGAAGCATGAACACACAGCGGCGCACGAGCACTCGCACAGCGAACCAAGGCCCAGGGATACTATTGGCCATATATGCATGCTGACGCCAAAAGCATCTCTCAAAAATGCGACCCATGTCAAAGATTCACTAAACGAATCCATGCGCCAGCAACAAACTTGAATTCGGTGTTGAGCCCATGGCCTTTTTGCCAAATGAGGGGTAGACATCGTCGGTCCATTCATTCCAGGAACAGGACAAAGAAGGTATATCATAGTCGCAACCGACTACTTCTCCAAATGGATCGAAGCAAAAGCTCTAAGGAATCACACAGGACGAGATGTGTTTACCTTCTTCTGGGAGAACATATTCTGTCGATTCGGAGTACCTGCGGAAATAGTCTCGGACAACGCCCAAGAATTCCTCAGCGCCGAGGTTAAAGACTGCTAAACCAATACAACGTAAGGCTAGGGACCTCGACGCCAATATATCCTCAAAGTAACGGCCAGGCAGATGCGACAAACAAAACAATAGGGGACAACTTGAAAAAACGAGTACTGCCCCACAAAAAGCAATGGTGCGAACACCTGCACAACGTACTATGGGCATTCCGAACCTCCCAAAGACGAGCAACGGGAATGACTCCTTTTCACCTAACATTCGGGACTGAGGCAGTGTTGCCCACAAAAATAATGATACCAACAGATAAATACAAAGCGTGGGAGCAAAACCTTTCCGCAGATTTAATATACGCAAAATTGGACGACCTCGAAGAAGCAAGAGAGGAGGCTCGGCAACACATCATCAATTATCAGAAAGGGGCAGCCCGAGGGTACAACAAAAAAGTAATTGAAAGGGACTTTCAGCCTGGCGATCTTGTACTACGAGAAAGATCGCCATACCAAAAAGGAAGCGCGGGAAAATTGGAACCAGTTTGGGAAGGACCGTACAAAATCAAACAGAAGGCAGGGAAAGGAGAAAAAGATGGCCTGGGACTCGGCAATGCATGGAATACAAAATATATAAGAAAATATTATACATAAAAATGTATTGAGTATCCTTGAAATAAAAGAACATTTTACACGGCAAGCACGCCAAATCAAACTCCAAAAGAATGACCTAGTCAAAGGCTGTAACGCCGAGGCAAAAACGCCAACAAACAAAAAGGCTGTAACGCCGAGGCAAAAACGCCAACAAACAAAAAGGCTGTAACGCCGAGGCAAAAACGCCAACAAACAAAAGACCTCGAATAGCAGGCACAGAGCCGATGACCATATAAATCGTAAGGGCCCTACGAGTTATATGGCACGGTCCTCTACCCACAAGACACCCCGTTAGCGGTGGGCACCTTGAATCAAGGCTACATAAGCTGGCGATACGTTAGTGCCCACTACCAAATGAACACGAGGACTTCACGTTCTCGGGCGTCGAGGGGACGATAAATGGGATTAACATCTACCTATAGAGGAAGATGGAACCCCGAGGCAGCTGCTTCGTTTTCACAAAAAGCAGCGAAGTATGCAGCCGAGGGACCCCTTTTAAAAACTAAGCCTAAAGGGGGGGCTGTTAAAGATTTGGATGGGTCGAACTTTAGGCCGCGATAAGAGAAAAGTGCCATGTCTAAGCTCCAGCCTTGACCGGCACTCCCCCATTGTGTTATTTTATTATTGAGAAACGGGGCATCCATTTTAATCTTCTACATTTACTTAGGTTAAAGGTTATCAGGGCGCCACCATGCCCTCTAGGAAGATAAGCAAATATCTTCGGTACCTACCTAATGTATTAAGGCTAAGCGAATGCCTACACTATCAATAGCCAGTGTTTGCTTGAAACCAGTGCAAGTAACTTAAAGCCTTTGGGAAGGGTGATCCGTACGCCCCCACTAGCTTGGTTCACTATATCCTACATCGAAGTAAGCCCCGAAGTTGCACCTCAAGTAACCATAACAGCCAGTAAAGAAAAACAATGGCAGATAAAAACACACTTTGAAAGTAAAATTCAAAAGCAACAAACTGCAGCAAGTCACACTCAAACATAAAGAAATAAGGGAAACAGGGGCAAGGTATATCTTCTACTTAAACAGTCTCAACAATTTCCTTGGCGACAGCATTTTCCCCAGCAACAACATCAGGACCAGCCTGAGAAACCGAAGCCTCCGGGTCATCGCTACCCCTTATCGGTGAAGCAGTAAACCTCGGAGTACCAGCAGATTGGCCAGGAGCATTAACATTCTCATTCCCCTCGGTTGTTTCACCCTTGTCCTCACTCGGATTCTTGACCAACAGATCATCACCATTCTTCTCATCCTCACCGTCAGCTTCGCCACTTTCACTTCCTAACTCCTCAAGCTCACCATTTTCCCTCGCAGCCTTCAGTTGCGCTACTAACACCTTAACATCTGCAAAAGGAACAAGTCCTTTATCGGACTCTAGGGAAGCATCGGGGTCATTTTTGCCATTACCGTAGTGGGGAGGTCGCATGTCAAATCCCTAAATAGATACCTACCATGTTGACGGCTGAACAAGGCCGTTCGATTAGCTTCCCCGTTAATATGCCCTCAGAGCTTCAAAATTTCCTCGTCAAGGGATACAAGCCGGCCATCCTTCTCTTCACAAGCACCTTGTGAAAGGCGGAGCTCGTTTTCCTTAAAACTTAACTCGGCGCTCAGTTTCGAAACTTGCTTTTTCTCAGCTTCCAACTCTCGTGCGTAACCATCCCGCTCCTTAGCAACACTTTCAAGACACTCCTCCAACTCCTTCACATCCTTAGAGAGATCACCTTTTTCTTGTTGTAAAGTCTGAATATCCGCATCAAGACGGGTAATCTCACGACCTTGCACATCAGTCAGATCCAGCAGGTACATTCCATGATGCTTTTGCTACAGAGAAAAGACAATACAAATACCAAATCGGTACATAAAACGTACGAAACATAGAAACAAATCAAAGCAAAACCACACTCACGGCTTCAATAAATGCTTGATGATTGGGAGTAGACGAGGCAAGAACTTCTCTATCCCAGTTGCCAGAAAACGCTTGAGAAAGAAACCTAGCCACTGAAGGATCCAACGGATGCTTCATAGGATCCCTAGCATATGCTTTCAAATGTTCGGAAAGATCTTCGGCATAAGGACCAGGAATAGAACTTCGCTCAAGGAGCTTCCGCGCCTCCTCCGCCGAGCAAGGCCTCCGTGCAAAACCAACAGGAACTGAACCTGGTACGGAAGCAGATCGGGAGGATTGACCCAGCGAAGCATTCACTAAACAGTCGTTGGAGCCATATTGATTAAAACCTATGCCAGACGGGCAAGGGTCAACAACCCGGACCTCAGCAAATACAGGAGCAGTAGGCCCCTGCGTGGACACAGAAATTTGGGGGCACGTCGCCAAGGTAGCGTCCCGAAGGACTAGATCATTTGAAGACCCCTTTTTCTGCCTCTTCAAAGGTTCGACCCTCTCATCCTTGGTACCCTCGCCATCGGTTCTTCCTACGGACGTTGCAGGAACAACTAAACCTTTGCCAGCAGTCTTCGCAGTAGGTCTCTGCGAACCAACAGTTCGAGAAATAGTCTTCACAAGCTTCTTTTTCACGCCACTAAAGGCAGGTTTCTCCCGACTTGGGTCACACAAAGAAAATTTCATTACACCATCGTCAACCTTGAGTACTTCACCCTGCTAAAAAGTAGCCACAATGGTCAGGTTCCAAAACAAAGGCAGACATCCATACCCAGAAAATAACCGAGGCATGTAGTGTTTTCTCACCAGACCATCTTGGCCCCTTTCGTCAGCCAACTTCGAAGGTTCTTTCCTCTTCCCCGAATGATTGGTCTGCTCCTGAACTTGTGGATTTCCCAGCTCAAGCTTCTGAAAAGAAAACCACATCAGTAAAGAAGCTAACAGAAAAAAAAAGGGTTATATATATATATATCCCTCGTCATACCTTCTCCTTGACGGCAATTATCTTCTCCTGAAACTTTTTACGCTCTTCCTCGAAGAAATGAATCTTATAAAACTCAACAACAGAAAGCTTATGGTCCTCTTCAAATTTTGTTCGTTCGACCTTCTTCTCCTCGTCTTCGTAGCCAAAAAGGATAGGACCTTCGATAAGCACGGGCTTTGAAAACCATGCTTCTTCGCTAGAATGGCGAAGAAGCGTATCCGCTTTAGTCCCAGAAAGATCCACGTCGCCCATAACATGTGAAGAGTCAACTGCTTTGACCAGGCATACACCCCAGGGGGCCTTCGGCGTAAGCAAGCTCCTTTCTACCTTATAGTATTTGAAAAAAATTTCGACAGTCCAAAAACTTGGTGAGCGCTTAAGCTCCTCGGGAAACTTTTCATAGTAATAAGATTTGCCATTCGAGCGAGCGACCCACTCTCGAATAACTCGAATAGAATTTCCGTCCAGTTGCATCACGCCACAAGGAGGATTGATTTGAGAGTAAATCTCATAGAAAAGAGGATTCACGGGGTCATATAACGGAAACGGAAGACCGGCACCAAGCTGCTCGCCGGAGACAATTAACCTCCTATCATTACACTGATGAGAAGAAAGCAATTCAGGGGACAAATTGACCTTTCCCAAACTCTGGCAAGGAAAAAGATTCACATCAAAACCGTAGAACTTGGCTCTTTCTTCCCAAGAAAACTTCTGGGGATCTACCATCATCCGGGGAAACTCGCCGCCAGACAGCATGTTCTTTTTAAGGGCCTAACAGGAAAGGAAAGCTCAGAGAAAGAACAAGTAAAAGAAGAATATGAGTAATTGCGAAAGTTTATAAGATAGCAGATCCAAAGGGGAGAGATCAAGAACGCTAAAAATGCTACAGAAGACTACAGAAGGAAAAAAGAGGGCAAACAAAGTTTAAATAAGAAGACACAAGACCGGCGCAGCCGGTAAAAGGTAGAAAGAATGAAGATTTCGAAACCAATAAAAGCAGCATGTGTCGGCCAAGGAAGTTAAAATACCGGACACGTGTCGAAAAGGAAAAAGTTCCAGGGAAGTTTCCTTCTCCGAACCTCCACGATCTTCGGACAAGGAAAGAGGCAAACTTTGGAGGGTAAAACCCCTCGGGACACGTGTTGTAAATCCAAGAAGCAGAATAGTCAGCAGCGAAGCCTCAGACCCAGCCAAAGAGGAACGAGGCCAAACACGATGAGGGAAGACTCGGAAGAAAGGAATTCAGACTGCTCCAAAGGACCGAAGCCCCAAAACCAGCCTCGGAACACCACCGAAGGAACCGCCTTACTCGACAAGGACTGACACCACCACGATTGAGTCTCTTGTCTTATTAGCTGTAAACCACCCAAGCTCGGCCTATATAAGGCGAGCGTGGAAAACATTGTAAGGGTTGGATTCTTTTGGGTACAACCTAAGCGGCAAGAGTGGGATTAGGTTTGTATCTCCTCTGGCTCCTTAGGGTTATAATACATGTAGTTACAACGCTGAAATACATACAAATCTTTATACATTTAACCTTTGATTATTGTCTTTTGTATATCTTCGGTATTGTTCTTAGGATCTTCGTACCACTGAATCATGTTAAATAACTGTATGTACGAGTAGATCTGACGGCTGTAGTACTTAATGTACCTATGCAGATTTTCTACTCGTACATCATTAGTGTACCCGACATTCCTAATATGATAATA
>JAJJMA010299922.1:0-15407 GCA_023529015.1 Papaver nudicaule
TACAGTTACTGTTTTTCCTTACATACTATATACTAGTAAACCCCATCTGTATGATACATGAACTGTGCGAGTCTATAATATATCGGTTGTATAAGATCTACCTTGAGTGTCACTCCTTCATATTTGCTCCATTTTTTCTTTTTTGTTGCAGTGAAAATCATATTTGTATATTCCCCTGATCCCCTCTGCATACTGATTTTCACTTTCCTGGAACTCTTTGGGCTTTGTCAGCAAGATCCTTGTAATTTTAAGGCACATGCTTTGAGCCCTTGGGAAAGTATGCAAGCCCTTGGCATGCGGAAATTACCTTTCAGCCCTTGCAATGAAATGACTAAGTTATCCCTCAATTAACACTTGAAATGACTAGTATACCCTTTCACTAATTAACATATATATACTTAATTTTATCCCTAAAACAAAACCAAAAAAAAAAAACTTCTCTCTCTCAAAAAATCGGCAGCAGTCCTCTCCTTCTTTTCTTCTCTTCTTCTCAAAAAAAAAAAACCGTTTTCATCGCGAAAAATCATCGCGAAATCATCGACCTCGTCGATTTCAAAAACTTAATCGCTTGACTTCTATATCATCATGGTGAGGACGAAACAAAAGGCTGGTCTAGGTGATAAACAACCCGAATCTCCCCCGGAAGAGTTAGAACCAACTCTTGCCCAAGTTCAAGAGAAAACTCGAATCGAGCGTGGAAAAGGAGATTTGGCAGCGATTCGAGGGTATTTTCGCTAACCCATTTCATCAAATTTGCTTTTTATGCTGTTTTATTGAAGTTTCATGTTGTTTTGATGCTTGAATCGAAGGATTTAGGGCAGAAAAACCCGTTACAGATCAACATTCGGCCTCTAAAAAAATTTATAATAGGGGCCGAATGTACATCCGGCCTCTAAAAAAATTTAGAATAGGGGCCGAATGTATATCCTAGTAAATGAATTGATCAGTGCCCTTATACACGTTATTTTGTGTTTGGCGATTGTATCTTAGAAATGAAGTGGAAGAATATGAGGAGAAGCCCAATGTTATGGATACTACTTGGCAAATGTATGCTGGGAATGACTTTTTTCGTCGTTGCAAACCGGATGAGGGGATTGTGCTTTTCCTGGACAAATTCTTCCTCGTAGCAGGAAAGGATCAAACAACTGCAATTGCCCTTCCTCCGGATGGTGAGCTGTGACGACCACTGGATGAACAATCTTCACTTGCTGCCTGTCTTGGGACCCTTGTCTCGTGATGGTGAATATGTCGCTCCAGTGACTGGTGATCCATGGGCCACAAATCACCCTGGAGTTCGTGTCCACCCAGAATGGCTTTGGAGGTTCAACGACCCAACTTGGGGAGTAGGCGCAGGTTGCTACTCACAGGGATTTGACAAGGGAACGGAAGGATTTGCCATTTACGGGGAAAACATCTTTGTTGCAGGAAGCGACAAGGGAGGATATGAAGCTGTGTTTCTTCCCAAGGACCCTTCACATCGCTACAGAGTTATGCAGGCTCACTGGTGGAAGATGCTACCAACCATGCCAATCTTAGGAGAGATGTCTCGTCCTCTTGCTCGTCCCCCGGGGTACACCAAACGCTTAGGTCTTAACCGTATGCGTGGAGCACCTTTTGCCTAAACTAATTAAGGCAACCTATACTGAAAACTTGACCTTTAACCAATTTTCAAGGTTTAATGCATGTTCATTATGTTTGGTTTAAGGCGATGTGTTTTTAGTTCGGCATTTATTTCTTTTCAAGACTATGTTGTTCATGTTAAGTACTTTGGATGTTGAAATTTATTTAAGTGGGGTATGCTACAATGAATTTTATGTTTTTAAGTACCTTTGGTGTTTTGTTATTTGGTTATGTTATTTGTTATGTTTGGGAATCAATATGCAGGTCACATTCGGCCTCCAAAATGGAACTATCGTGGAGGCCGAATGTACATTCGGCCCCTAATATGAAACTATCGTGGGGGCCGAATATACATTCGGCCCCTAAAATACCTAGACTTTAGAGGTCGAATGTTACACTGAGTTTCAATAATGTTTACACCCTAACATTCGGCCTCTATAAAAATTTATCGTGAGGGCCGAATCCATATTCGGCTTCTAAAGTACCCAGATTTTAGAGGCCGAATGTTACACAGAGTTTTAATAATTTTTACGACCCAACATTCGGCCACTAAAAAAATTTATCGTGAGGGCCGAATAAACATTCGGCCCCTAAAATGCCTAGATTTTAGAGGCCGAATGTTACATAGATTTTCAATAATTTTTACACCCAAACATTCGGCCTCTAAAAAAATTATCGTGAGGGCCGAATGTATATTCGGCCCCTATTAATGTAGGATGTTGAAGGCCGAATGTTTAATACTATCAAAAAAGAGTTATTGTGTTCAAAAATAGATCCGTTGGAGTTCGAAAATAGATCCGTTGGAGTTCAAGAATAGATCCGTTGGGGCTCCTCTATATAAGGTTTCGATACAACTTCTAAAGGTTGTTATACCAATTTATTTTTCAAGTTTTTTGCTATTCCAAAATGGCGAGGAATTATACCCACATAGAAGATCTTGGGATTACTTATTCTTTCATGCGTGAATCATTGAATGGCTTGATCGGTGTTGTGGTACCCGGACAAGCGCCGTTTTGGAACCGTGTTTTTCATGTGTTCGTGAGTGCTACGAATAATCCGAATGATATAGATGAAAATGAAATTAGAACTCGGTGGAACCACATTAGCGGAGAAATAGCTGAGTTCGTCCGAATTAGAAGAGCAATGGCCCAAAGCAATAGAGGTGTATCACGCGAAGAAGTTTTCAATCTAGCTCGGCAGCGATATTACCTTATCCATCACCGAGAATTCAAGTTTGTTGAATGTTATGAAAGATTGAGAGCGGTCAATGAATTAGTTTGGTGAAATGTTTGGAAGCGGTCAATAATAGTTTGGTTTACTTATTATTATTGTTGTATTTTCATCTTTGCATTGTGGTTGTCTAAGTTCTTTACCGTTTAATATATTCGGCCTCTATTGTTAAACTATCGTGAGGGCCGAATGTAGATTCGGCTTCTATATCTGTTTCTTTTGAAAGCCGAATAATACCCTCCTTACCTACACATACCAACCATATATTACTCAATGTATTCGGCCCCTAAAAGGAAACTAACGTGGGGGTCGAATATTAATTCGGCCCCTAAAATACCTAGCTTTTACAGGCCGAATGTTACACTGAGTTTCAATAATTGTTACTCCCAACATTCGGCCTCTATAAAAACTTATCGTGAGGGCCGAATACCTAAAATACCTAGCTTTTAGAGGTCGAATGTTACACAGAGTTCCAATAATTTTTACACCCCAACATTCAGCCTCTATAAAAATTTATCGTGAGGGCCGAATATTGATTCGGCCTCTATTTAGTGTGAGATGTTGCAGGCCGAATGTGGATTCGGCCTCTATTTAGAAGCCGAATAATTAATAATATCAAAAAAAAGTGGAAACTATGGAAAGGAGAAACGTTTAAATACGAACAACACTAACATCCAAACATGGAAATGCATGTTTCTAATTAATAATATCAAAAAAAGTGCATTTCGTGTGAGCCGAATGTACCAAAAAAGGAATTGCATCCAAACCAAACAAAAAACAACAAGAACATTCGGGAAAACGTAGTAGGTTAACCCAAGTCGGTGACCATCTCCTCGATTCCTTGAACTTCTTCAAATCCGACCGTCGTTTCTACTTCTTCAATGTAAGAGTGCATTTCAATCAAATCATCATCATCCAAGTCTTCACTATCACCATCCGATACGTTACATTGAGGGATGCCTTGCTCCATGTAGTAAGCGGTCCATGCATCAATTCCCGTCTTGTATTTGTTATACCAATCACATGAGTAGTTTCTCTCTACGTTTTCCCAAAAGCTATGGGGATGAAATGGAGGTAGTGGGCAACTAGGTTGTAGCTTCAGACCAATAAAATGACATCTTCCAACATGCCCGATGAAAAGTCTCCTATCATTCACATTTGCATCGCAAGGAGTCTTAAGCGGTACATAAGTTTGACTGAAAGCAAAGGAGTAGAAATGTACCACGCAATTGAATGCCTCCGCTATAAGGAACCCGCATATGGGAAAATCCATCCAATGTCCATCTTCGATTGTAGGGCCTCCACGTAGTCTCCTTCGAAATTGTATAAATTCCTCATTTGTACCCGCTACTCCCCTAATGCCATCCTTCATCATTTCCTTGTAGAAATCCCGGTTGTTGCATAGTGTGAGGTCTAACCTCTCTCGAATGTAGTTGCATTGATGCCAACCGGGTGTCGGAGAAGCCGCGAAGGGACCTAGTTGCTCGCCCGTCACATGATACCCACAATTGCCATCTCCTTCAACATCTTCCATGCTTATAATATAAGGTCGGATGATCTCGGGAAGGTCCTCCATGTAGTTGCCATATATCATGTTGAATTTCCTACAAAGATTACCCGACTTATCCTTTGGTGCCGAAAATTTTCCAAATGCATGTTTTGTCTTGCGAGTTATTTCCTTCTCTTGTGGTGTCGCCATCTTCTTACCCTTGCCTTTCTCTATTTCCAAGGTAGGTTGCTTGGGAGACGGTGGAGTGGGAACAAATACATTCTTGGGGATGATGTCTTTTAGAGTCCACTTCTTGTTGTAACTAGGTTGTGTGCTAGGTGTCTTACTCCCCTTATTGTTGCCATTTCCCACGCTTGATGGAGCTTTGTTTGCCCGGCTCCTCTTCCTTGAGCTCAACACACTATCTTGTACCGGCATCCCCAACTTCTCCATTTCCTTCCTCTCCTCCTCATACTTTGCATTGTGGTACTCAATACCGGAAGGATTTCTTTTTGTGTAATCTTTAGACGCTTGCAAATTGTGAGCTCTAGTTGCCTTCCTCGTCATAGTTTGCTTCGACCTACCCTTTCCCGGCCTAACCTCCGGTTCTTCCAATCCCTCCTCGGTGTATGGATCCACGATCGGTATCAACTCGTGCAATAGAATTTGCCTTTGCGCCCGGTTACTTCGCTTGTACTTCTCAAGGAGCCTTTTTCCAACATCCGTCTCCTCCAAGGGTTCGTCGGGATCATCGGTTGGACGAGGAACAAAGCTTAATTGCTTCCAATGTGGATCAATATCCTCAAAAGGTATGAGATCGGGGTCTTCGTAGTTGGCCATGATATGTCGGCATGGAAGTCCCATCGATTCCATCAACATGCAATTACATTCATCGCCCGGTTGGATGTTGTGTTTATCCTTTTTCTTTCTCTCTTTCATCAATATCTCGATGCATAGATGTGAGACGTTATGAGTAAGGCCGCGGAGCATCTTGTGGTCCCCATAAGTTTGGTGTTGCATCATCCTATTCCATTCAAATTCTTCAAGGATCCTCCTAACATCACATGTGAAATACTCATTCCATGAATCGAAGAGGGAGACGAACGAGTCGATACACCCAAATAAGTTCTTCTTCAATCGGGAATGAGACCCCTCCACCATGCTTGTGGCTCGGTTCCCGAAGTGTTTGTGCTCATTCGTGAAAGCGTAAACAAACCGTACTGCATGATGATCCAACAATTCTTTCTTCAAATACTTAATGACTTCGTCGAACTGTACGCTCCAACGATCAACAAACAATTCATACCTTGAGTTATAAATTCCACGGGTCGGTGAAAAAACCAAATTATCCCACTCTTCCGAGAATAATCTAAACATTTCTTCATTCGCTTCAAACTTAGCAAGGAAATCCTTTTCCAAAGGCGCTCGTTGATCTTCCGGTGTCTTTTTAATCTTCTGAATTTCACCCATCTTGATAGGTTGTATTATCGGTTGGCACTTTTTCTTGACACAATTCCAAATGTGATAGGTGCAAAGGAAGTTCACGGCGTCGGGAAATACATTTCTTATAGCCGCCATCAATGCATCTTCATGGTTGGTCACAAATACCTTGGGAAGCACTTCCGGATCGTAGAGCATCTTACATGCGTCCAATGCCCATTCATAACTCTCGGTCGTCTCGTCATTCATAAAAACAAATGCCACCGTGAATGGTGCCTTTGTCGACGTATGACCAACTATGTTCAACAAGGGCATTTGATACCTATTGGTTTTGTAAGTGCAGTCCAACAAAAGAACTTCTGGAAAGCATAAGGCCAATTGGACCATTGCCGGGTGGGCAATGAATAAGTTCCTCACTCTTCCTTTGCCATCCAAATCCTTCTTGACCGTGTAGTTGTGTTGCTCAAATAACCACATCAATTGTTTAATCACACTCCTACCTTGGCAACCCCTCCTTTTAATTGTAGCTCTTGCATTGTATACTTGTTTCAAGCTACTCTTGTTCTGCGGGTTATCCTTTTTCAACTTCCCTAGTATTTTTATGGGAGGGACACGTAATTCCGACAACGTCTCGATTTCCTTGTACTCATTTGGTTTGAATGCTCCGACTTTGTAGTGTCCGTGAAGGTCACGTGGACGTTCGTGATTATGACGGCAATCCATGTTTGGATTCATATGCCACAATTCTTCGGTACGGTTGCAGTTAAAAACTACCTTGAAAGGGCAATTCGCTTTCCTTGTCATTGTCTTGTACCTTTTATCCGTCTTCCCGGGCTTTCGAACTTGTTTCTTCGTGTGTCTTCTCACCAAGGTGCTTACCCCACTCCTCTCACAAACCATCACTAACCGCCATTCATAGCTTTCCCTACCTTTTACGAGCACGCCCATTATTCTCTTTGCATGTTCTACGATCCAATCTCGGCATTCGTCTCTACTTTTCCAAGTCTACATAATCAAATCGAAACAACTAAGAATTTGAAATACAATGGGGTTGACTAAAAGAGAAGAGCGAGGTAAAAAAAACCTACCAAGCCGAGAAAAGGTAGATAATGATCTCTAGTATCTTCGTGAATGGTTTGTAAGGGATCCACTTCTTCGGCGGTTGTTTCAATACCACCCGGAACAACCTACAAGAGAGAAACACATGTAAGCATGCAACATTCGGCCTTCATTTGTTAGTAGCCGAATCCACATTCGGCCTTTATTTTGGATTATATTGACAGCCGAATTAACATTCGGCTGGCACGATAAATCATGTTAGAAGCCGAATGTACATTCGGCTGTTAAAATTTACAAGCCGAATTAGCATTCGGCCCCTATTATGAGAGCTTTTGCCAGCCGAATGTGACGCTGTAAAATAAGAATCCAAGTGCTTATTCAGCAGCCTACATTCGGCCTCTATTGGTACTTAGGTTAGCAGCCGAATGCGGATTCGGCTGCTAAAGTTTAGAGGCCGAATGTGTCAATATATTTCGAAAAAAATAACATTCGGCCCCTATTATGGCAGCCGAACTGTTCTTCGTCTTGAACATTCGGCTGCCATAATAGGGGCCGAATATGGCGCTGGTGAGACATAAAAGTCTCACCTTTAGCTCGATTTCGG
This sequence comes from Papaver nudicaule, assembly GCA_023529015.1. Lineage (NCBI taxonomy): Eukaryota > Viridiplantae > Streptophyta > Magnoliopsida > Ranunculales > Papaveraceae > Papaver > Papaver nudicaule. Next base: position 7,443 of record JAJJMA010299922.1, read on the forward strand.
CCATAAAACATGATTTTGAAGTATACCTGTGTATTTGAAGCAATGGGTTCATCATATAAGTGCTCATCTTCAGGATTTGGGACAAAAAAATCATCGAAATCGTTGTTTTCTTGAGTTTCCGGTAAAACGTTTCGTGACGATGAAGATTCTCCCATAACCGGATTTCTCGCAACGATCATCGTATGTTTGTTACGATGAGGTTCATCAATGTTATCCCCCCCAAACATTTCACAAAACACACAAACAAAACAAGAATCACACCAAAAAATCAAATTTTTTCTTTTTTTTTCCCTCTTTTTCTTCCCTCTCCAACAAAAAAATCCTCTCAAAAATCTGATTTTCTCTCACCAAAATTATCTAAAACTTTAATTATATACTTAACTCTAATCTTATTATTAACTCTAATCTTATTATTAACTCTAATCATGTGAGGGGTAGTTTAGTATTTAAAAAAGTTGGAAAACTAAAGGGGTCTCAAAAATTACTAGGGGGAGTGCCGGCGCAAGGGCTTGCATACTTTGGCAAGGGCTCAAAGCATGTATTTTAATGAGCCATCCTCTTGCCAAAGTTGAGGCCCAAGTTTTCACTTTTGACCCAAGGTCTAAAATACTTGAAGGTTGAAGGTGTTTCTGATGTGTTGCATGGACAAACATATCACGTTTTTCTTTTTCTGATGGAGAAACATCGCAGAAGATGAAAGTTGGTTGAACAAGAGGAAATGCCATTTTTACTTTTAACAATTGTCCAAATCAATGGCCCGCACTAGTCATAGTCATCGAGTCCTCGACATGGGTTGCCATACCGGCATCAGTGAGCACTACCACACAAAGATATCCTATCCGGAATTCGTTTGGTATAACTTAGCTATCAAAATTTGCAAGACAAACAAAATCAGTAATCAACTTCGTTAAATTAACAGTTAATTTCAAAAAGCTGCGATTCAACTTCTCTCTTAAATTTCGCTAAATTAACAGTCAATTTCAAAAAGCTGCGATTCAACTTCTCTCTTAAATGGTTGTGGAGAGAAGTTGAAACAAGACTGATTCGTCTTTTGACAAGGTGCAAAAAAGGTCAACTTTGCACCCCATCAAAGGGCGCCGAATAATATCAGCCATCAGATAGCTTTATGTTACATTGACGAGACCCTATTTTTTGTTTGGGCCAAATGAAAGGGTGCAAACAACTTTGATTCAAAAAATAACCATGGTAGGGAATCTTGAATGTTGAGTTACTCCACCCTAGGATTTATATAGGGTGTTTGGATATAAAAGTATTTCTGTCTTGAGAAGCAGAAGTAAAAAGATTTTGTTTCCGAAAAAGTTAATTCCTTCTGCTTCCAAGAAGTCATACTAAAATTATGCTGCCAGACTAACTTGTGACTTTTTTGTTTCCAAAAGTCGAAAAGTAACTTTTGAATGTGTATATCACCTGGTCAGGCTAACTCGTCAAGTTTTTTTTGAGTCGACTCCGATTCAGAATTCAACTAGTCCCGCAGTAAGTTTCTAGCAGATTCTTCGGGAATTGTATTTTAGTAGTAACTGTTTTTTTTTTGTGGTGCATCACGCGGGCTTATTATATAAAAGCGGTCTTGTTTCCTTTCCTTAATTATTTATTTATCGGTCTTTCTTTCCCCACAGATTCTTCTTCGTCTTCTCCTCCTCTTCAGAGAATTAGGGTTTTTCTTTCCCCTTTCTGAGCTCAAGGTAAAAATCTCCTTCTCTTTCCCTTTGAATCTATTTATTTGATGTTTGAAAACAAAGAATTTAGCCTGAGAATCTCAGTTTGTTTGTGTATTTTTTAGGGTTTTGTGAGATCGATTTGTGGATTGATTCTGTGGATTTGCTCTCAACAACAAGAGGTAACGATTGCTTGCTTATTTTTGGTTTTTTCGGTTTTTATGTTATTGAAATTATTGTAGAAGTTGAATTTGTTTGTTGTTTTGGGAGGATGATGAAGAAGGAATGGGATTGATAAGTTTTTTAGGGTACACAGACCTTAAAATAAATTCTCATTCTTACCGGAGACTGAGAAATTGAAACGTGATAAACCCTTGAGGGTTAAGTGTATACAAGAAAACACATTGAATTTGTGGAATATGAAAGTTGGAATTCTTGGAGATTGTATTGCTGTTGATAAATCGGCTAGGACTTGCCTGATAGAAAGAAGTAGAGAAATTTGGGATTTCTAGCCCTAGCTAGTAACAGTTTATACTGCCTAGGATATAGGAGGCTGACTACCTTGATAGATAGACTGCAGTGTAAATTAAAGACTGCTGGTCCACTGGAAGACAGACTTGAGGATTGAGTGATTCTCAGACTGGCTGTCACTCCAATGTTTTTCATACACAACTCGATCGAATCTTCAATTAATGGAATTTTCCTTTCAGTGGCAGTAGCCTGGATGAATAAACTGACTTTTGAAAGAGTCTAGGCATTCCGAAAAAGAAGCTCCAGTATTTGTGTTACCTGCTTTTTAGCTTTTTGTTATCAGTAGGTTGGCGAAACTGTGAAATCTGGACTAAATAGGGAAATTATGTTAGTTAAGCTTATAATAGAGATTGATGTCATTTTTTTGTCATGATTTGCTGCTTCCTTGGACTGTGTGGTTTACTTTCTTCTTCTTCAGCTCATTCACTTGTTAACGAATATGCAGGACAGAGTTTGCACTTTGTGGATCATAGTCAGTACTAGAACTAACTTGAGAGCTCAAAAAAGATGGAGGACTGGGGTATTGTTACTGTTTTTAAATCTCTGTTTGGATATCCATTTCTCACTTTCTGAACCTTTCTTAAGGTTGCAAGTGATAAGAAGACTTAGTAATGGTTTAGCTGACTTCCAACTCACGTTCTTTGTGTCTGACAGAGGAATCTGAGCCAGTTATACCTGTTCTTAAAAAGGATTTACCGTCAAATCCATGGGCGGATGAAGATGTGGATGAAAATGATGTGAAGGAATCTTGGGAGGATGATGATGATGAGCCTACTCAGGTAAATATAATTCTCCAGTCAACCAAACAGATATTGATTGATTTGTTTGTTGTTGTTACTTGTATTATCGCATTTGACTTCTACCATCACCCCTTGTTATGTAAGATGCAAATATGTGACCTTTTCTATATTTTATTATCTAATAAAACATATGATCTCTGCATTGTAACTTATTAACTTCTATCATTATGGCTGGAAAGTATCAAGAAGTGTATTTTCCACTGATATTTGCTCTGATCAGGCCCCTGCTCCTGCTCCTGCTCCTGCTCCAGCACCAGCAGAAACAAGCACCAAGAAATCTGTAAAAAAGTTTAGCGCTCTTGAGAAAGGGAAAAGTGTTGATGTAGCAATACCGGATGAGGTTTTGGATCCTTTAAATGAGAAGCTCCACCAGCAAAGGTAAAGTGGCCATTTTGTTTTGTTCCGGATCTTTATATTTGCTACCAAAAACTCCTTTTTTTTTGTATTCAGAGATGTCTTAGATTAGCCTATATTAATCTATTAGGTTCGCACTAATGTCACTAAATAAAATACAACAATTTTGATGCTGTGTGTGAGATGTCATCACAGTCTATTCATATTGATATATGCTCTCAGTTTTGAACCCTCTACTTGTTCACTGTGTTGATGCATCTGTCTATTTATTATAGGCTTGTTGAAGAAGCTGATTTTAAGGCCACAACTGAACTTTTTGGTAAGAGACCTGATGGGAAATCACTGGATTCTTTCATTCCCAAATCAGAAAGTGATTTCGCTGAGTACGCTGAGCTCATCTCTTCTCAAATTCGCCCGTATGACGTGAGTTAAATTACTCTTTCATCTTCCTTTGTGATATATTTGATTTTGTTCATTTTACGACAGGTTACACACATCTTTATCAGCTTATTCTTTTTGCTTAAACTTACCGAGTCTTTCACTCGAATGTACAGAAAAGCTACCATTACATTGGCCTACTGAAGTCGGTCATGAGACTTTCAATGAAATCTCTGAAAGCTGCTGAAGTCAAAGAGATAGGTTCGTCGGTAATGGCAATTGCAAATGAAAAGCTTAAGGCAGAGAAAGAAGCGACTGCTGGCAAAAAGAAAACAGGTGTGTGCAAATTATATGCTGTCACTCTTCATTGTTTATATCCTATTAGGTACCGGTAGTCTAAATGTGTTTGGCGATTCTTAATAAATTTCTTTCCTGTTCCAGCCGGGAAGAAGAAACAGCTTGTTGTCACCAAAGACGATGACATGGCGGGTGCATATGGTGATGATGTTGCCGATGATTATGATTTTATGTGATGTGATTGATAGTAGGCATTGAACTTCTTATTTTTGATCTTTTGATATATAGACTAGGATCCTATTGGTGTAAAGAAGAAACTTTTGGATCCTACGGCCGTAATCACCCTCCAGATGTTGGAGGCCACCATTTTGAGTGTTTTGCTGATTTGAAGTTTGGTGAATAAGAAAAAGTATTGTTAAGACTATAGTTTTTGTTCAGTTACTTTACGCAGTTTTGAATACAAGTGTTTGCTTCAATCGGTTAAGTTCTCGTATATACATTTGATCAGGTTTACATGTTTATATTTCAGATGTCGGATTATTTTTTGTTCTTCCCTTCTTGCAGTGTGAATTCTTTCTGTTCTTTACTTCTTTAGGATACAGAAAAAAAGAAGCAGAATGACACAAAATAACTACATGAACAACTGGGCCTTGCTTTTCTATGTTATCTAGGTGACATTGTGGAATCGCTGTAAGTAGCAAGGGATGAAGATGGGCCACTAGTGAAGTTATTAGAACTACAGTTATTGAATTCTCTTTTCATGGCTTTGTATACATGATCTAAACCTTCTGCAATCAACTCTGAAACTGCTTGAGGCATTGGTGGTTGGTTGATGTCAACTGAACCTTCTAACATCTTCACGACTTCCCCCATTGAAGGTCTCATCCACGCCTCATCTTGTATGCACCAGAATGCAACTTTCAGTGCTCTTACTAATTCATCTTCTTTCACCATCTCATTTAACCTTTTATCAGCTACTCTTTTTGGTGTTTCACTTGCCATTTCCTGGAGAAATACAGTGAACTTGTTATTTTCGTTCATAGTGATGGTCGTGAATCTAAAATTAAAATAAGAGTACGGGGATTATACCTTAAACGCCCAGCCAGGATAGTAGAACCTAGCTGGATCCAGAGACATGTCCAGGTTTCTCCTTCCACCAATAATCTCCAGTAGCAACATTCCATAGCTGTAAACATCGGCTTTAACAGTAATTGGCCGATTGCTGATCCACTCTGGAGCCAAGTATCCTCTTGTTCCTCTAATCATTGTCACAACACGGGAATGTTCTCTTCCCATCAGTTTGGCTAACCCAAAATCTGATACCTTAGGACGGAAATTGTCATCTAGGAGAATATTTTCTGGTTTAATGTCAGTGTATAATCCGGTTCCTACATTGTTCATGGAAGTATGCAATTCCTTGTGCTGTTTCAGTAGCTATGAGAAATCGTGTCTTCCAATCTAATAGCCTTTCCGTGGTCTCTCGACCCCCGTAAGAAGGAAAGATCCATTTGTCCAATGACCCATTCTTCATGTATTCATAGACAAGAAGCCTGATATAATGAAAATAAGTCAAAATATTTACTGGTTCACCTAAGGTGTAATTTAGCAATTTAAACATGCAAGTTTAGATCTTTGTACCGTTTTGTTCCTTCGGAGCAGAACCCACATAAGCGAACCAAGTTCATATGGTGCATTGAACCAATGGTGTTCACTTCTGTTATGAATTCCTTCTCTCCATGAGGCAAAACCCTTTCCAGTTTCTTAACTGCAATCAAAGTTCCATCTCCAATGCTCCCCTTGTACACACTTCCAAACCCTCCTGAGTTAAGCAGAAGAGAAATAAGACACCATTAGTGAGCAAATTATGTTCAACCGAAAGAACACACTGAGCAAGCAAGCAAAATGCACTATAGATATAGAAGAAAATATTCATACCAGATCCTAGCAACTGAGTGAAATTGTTCGTCGCGCTCTCTAGATGTCTGTAACTAAAGTTTAATGGAGCCCCGGACACCGTCAAACATCTTTCCATGTCTTTCTTTAAGGATCTTCGTCGGTGCACAGTATAATATAGCAAGGCACAGAGAAAACCAATGAGAGTCAACATGCAAAGAACAATTGGAATAATTACAACCTTGTTGCGGGTACTATCGGACTGTCCAGCCGACGTTCCAGACTTTCTTGGATCACGGCCTGACGTTATTGAGACATTTTTCCCGACTTTCACAAATAAGGTTGAACCTGGATCCTCATAGCCACCAAATTCTAAATTCCTCAGGATCCAACAGTAAGGTTTCTCCTCCTTTAGTCCATAAACTGAAGCAACACATCGGCAATCAGATAGACATATGTCACCGCATTTTGATATTGTTGAAATGCCAGTATAGTTTTCAAGCACCGATGATTCCGAAAAGTAGTAGTTCGTTTGAGAAATTGTGGCGATTTTGAACTGAGATGAGTTTTCTTGTTGTTTATCGCATTTGAGTCTAAGGGATGAGTTTTGTAAACATTGTGTCCCTGGCAAGCAATTGCAACTAGCATTACTCTTGCTCCTACTTCCATCCAAATTGCATATCCCAGTGCCACAGACTCCAGCGATATCACAAGGTTTTGACACAGCAGCCCATTCTGGTACCCACTGCCGAGACCCATTCACATCATTATCCCAACGGTACAAGCGCAAATTCCCGTTCTGCTCAAGTGTCAGGCGTCTAAGGACTAGTCTTTGATTGGAGCGAGATGCATCGGCTTCACTCTTGTACACAAAAACAGTCCCGTCAGAGGACTCGCCATAAACAATACCAAAGTTCCCGGATTCATCCAGAACTACGAATACGTTTCCAGTAACATTTGACACTTCAGGTCCTGACCAATATGAGTAGTTGCTTTCAGTAGCTTGAGACCCATTGTAAGACTGTGGTAAGTTATACGTTAGAGCAAGGCTCAGCGAGGTTCTTTCTTGCAGCATTTTAAGTGTGTAAAAAGCACTGTGAGAAGGCGAAGAGTTTGAGGAAGCAAGTTCTAGCGAGACTGTTAAGTTCTGGCCTGGAAGAAGTGTGTCAGTCGGGTGTGAGAAGCTTTGCCAAACAGGCCAGAGAAACGAGTCGTACAGTGCAAAGTTGCCAGAATCTGACATTTCAGCATTATGCACACCCGAATCTGACGTGTTTGATGTCCAAACGACGTTGTTCCCGTCGTTGAGCACCAGATTTCCAGAGTTGTCAAGCTCCACGGTTCCATCTTTTCCAACTGGTGAGTTTCTATTTAAATATTTGACAGAATATAAAATTTCAATGACCTGTTGCAAAAGACTATGTAAAGACACTCTATGTAGCTACGCATAGCGCTCGCCTAGGCGTACGAGTCTCTGGGTGAGCGCCTCGGCAGTAATGAGCCCAAAGCGCCAGCCGATTACACTTGGGCTAATTTTTTCTAGGCGCATCAGACGCCTTAGTTGCGCTTGAGGCGTGAGGCGGCTGGCTTGGCGCCTCGCCTCACACCTCAAACAACATAGGCTGGGATTGGCAATGGTTTTGGCCTTGGATCAAACTAGACCAACTTTCCATGTTCACGCTCATACCAGGCTATAGCGAACCATGATCATGCCAAATTGAAGGACAACTACGTACAAGATGAATAGAAAAACATACCTATTAGCTGACCAAACCACAACTCTGTCACCAGGAAGCTCGTTATACCAAACTGCCAACTGAAACATGTTCCCTGAATCCATTGGTGTGAACCCGAACGCGAACGTCCGGTTATTCGAAATCCACGTCTCGTTGTCTCGAACTGTCAGTCTAGAACCAAGTTGAATCTTTCTCGCCATGCATTCTTCTACTCCAGCAAGCAGCAAAACACAAAACAAAACCAGAAAAGAAAAAGAAGAAGAAGAAGAAGAAGAAGAAGAAGAAGAAGAAGAAGAAGAA
>JAJJMA010299929.1:0-10965 GCA_023529015.1 Papaver nudicaule
CCTTTAGGTTTTTGGTGAAACCTTGCTAAACCGAGTTCAATCCAACGGCCAATGTGGCGTGGAGTGAATCATGGTTAGGCAGAAGCTCCTTCGCCTTCTTGCGAAATCTTTCCACATATGCAACTGCGCTCTCCCCCACCTCTTGTTTGAGGTTGAACAGTTCTACATATTCTTTGAAGTCTGGGATGGTCTCTAAAACTTCCGGTGGTATGTCGTAGGGGATGAGTTCGCCTTCTCCTCGGATCTTAACGTTGTACGGCTTGTCACGTACAATTCCGGATTCCTGAAGGGCTTTGATGGATATTCTTATAGCTGTGCCGACATCTACTGTGGGTTTTCCAGGTTTTTCCTCTCGAACGGCTCTCCTCGTGGTGAGTCCCCAGTAACTCGGTGAATGTGGGCTATCATATAAAAGAGGGGTGGACGAAGTACCTTCTTGGTCAAGGGGGTCCTCATTGACTCCCTTGGGTTCTGCATGCGTGACTACTGCCTCCGCGATGCTGCTCTTTTATACAAACCGCTCCATGAACTCCAGAGGAAGTGCCTCCTGGTTGTTGTAGATCCATGGGCGTCCCAGCACCATGTCGCTCTCGACGACTCCCTTAACAATGTGAAACTCCGCTATGGTTGGGATTGTGGCGATTTCAACGGAAAGGTCGATCCACCCGTAAGTGCGTACTTCGACCCCGTCAGGACCTTTGATGATGGCAGGGGCATGGATAGCTCTGCCACGAGGGATGTTAGCGGATCTGAGAGTCTTGGCTGAGATGATGTTTACTGGAGATCCCGGGTCGATGAGTGTCTTCGAGAATTCAGCATGAGAGAGGCGGGCGGTTGTGAGGAGTCCCCAGCCTTGTCCTTCTGTTGGCTTCCCCTGCTCGGACATCGTCTGTTCATTGACTTCCTTGAAGGGTAGGCGTTTTCCCGATACTACCATATTGAGTGCCGCGAACATGTCTTTCCGCTGTGGTTTCGAGAGACAGAGAGTCTCGCATAGTTGGTACATTATCTCATCCACTCTGTTGTTCACCGGTTCCTCAGGGAGGGTGAATGCTCGAACTGGTAGAGGATCTTGGTATACTCCTTCGTTTCCTAGGTGTAATTCCCCGGACTCCACCTTGGCTTGGAAAATTCGCTTAAGGGTAAAGTAGTCCCTGGTAGGGTGAGTAGTGACTCGGTGATAGCGACAGTACCTTGGGCTTGCTACCTCTTCGGCTGTAGGAGGTTGTCGTATCGGAGGGAGTTCGATTGCTCCGTCCTGGATCCAAGTGTCTAGCAACTCTAGTACCTCCTCCATGGGAAATGGGTAGTCCGGTATCTCTGGTCTGGCTTTTTGCCTCCGCATCTCCGGTTGTTGCGGCCCTCCTTGGTTCATGTTCTTGTTCGGGGTCCCTGGAGCTGAATTAGTACGTTTTGGATGCGTCACTTCCGTGACAGGGCCTTTCCTCTTCCCTTCTTCGCTGATGGCGTCCATAGATGGCAAGTTGTTGTTGTATTGCTTGTTGATTAGCCTCTTATCGCCGCGAGTGACACGGGTCCCTTCGCTTCTAAGGGGTTTAGTCCTTTCTAACCGGGCGGGTGCAGTGGTGGCGGACCTCTTCGCAGCTTCATGGAGTTCAGAGAAGGTCTGAAAGTGGAGGTTCTCCAAGAGGGCTCGGTATACGGGAATCATTCCGTTGATGCAGAGTTCCACCAACTGTTGTTCCGTGACGTTCGGTTCGTGGCAGTCAAGGGCTTGGATTCTGAATCTCTTGACGTAGTCATTCCGGTGCTCGCTAGGTCTCTGGAATATTCTGCCGAGATCGGATAGCGTTATCTGCTCAGACACGAAGAAGTACTTGCGGTAGAACGCACTCACCATCTCGCCCCAGGTCCCAATACTGTTCGGAGCAAGATTATTGTACCAGGTATAGGCTCTTCCAGTGAGAGACTTCGAGAATTCTTTGAGTCTCAAGACATGGTTGTACTCGTGTTCCCCCAGGGACTCCATAAATCGCGAGATGTGTTCACGTGCATTCCCAGCTCCGTCATACAAGGAGAACATGGGCGATACATATCCTTTGGGGAGGGCAATCCTCTATACTTCGTGCGGGTACGGTGGCCGGTGTTGGTGGATAGGTAGCGCCATCTCTCTTCCTCGTTTTCATAGCAGTTTTTTCCAAGTCGTCTGCCGTGACATAGCGGGATGGTTGTCCTCCTCTTTGGCGAGATTCTTCTGGGAGAGAAGGCGCTTCATCATCTCGGATGTGGATAACAGTCGAGCGGGCACCTGTAGTAGCAGCTTCAGGGGTCTCCTTGACTGGTGAACTTGACAGCTTCGAGGTTAGAGTTTTGAGACAATCCAGGATTCCTAGCTGAGTGTCGAACATCTTGCCTTGACTTTCTGCGAGGACGTCTTGTCATCTGGCTAACTCCTCCATGGTTAATGTTCCCGATACTCATTTTCCTTTCTCGGCGGTAGCGTTGACCTTAGCTGTGGAGGAAGGGTTCTTGACTGAGGTGTGGGTTGGAGCATTAGAAGTCACTGGGGTGATGGGGATAGCCGAGATGATAGGTGTTGAAGGGGGATTATCTTGGGTAACAGGTGGCGTGGTGCCGGATGCAGGTGGGTTGGTAGGTGCTGTGTTAGAGGCTACAACACCGTCAGTTGAAGAGTTGGGGTTTTTGGTGTCTGATCTCGACCTAAGTTCAACCATTTTGAGAAAGTTTTCTGGAACCGAGAGAATGATCTCCCACTGTGGTCGCCAACTGTTTTTACTTGGAAAAACAATGCACCGTCTCTGGGTACTTTCGTAGTGTTCGAGATCAAATTCGAACAAGACGAGCCTAAACCAAGTCAATGGCCGTTCACGTCTTGCTTCGGTCACATAGAGGATAGAGGTTGATCTAGGGAGGGAAACAACGAAGAAACTTGAGATCAGGTTGAGGATGTGTTTTGGGTGTAAGAGTTCAAGATCTCCGTCGTGAAAGTGACTGGAAATCTCCAAGGATAAAAGTATGTTGGGTTGCTCAGACGTGTTTACTTCTGAGACTCTGGTTTATTCAGGTGTTCTGAATATCTGGTTGTTTATGGAAAGATGTTCTACCTTGGAAGATAGAGGAGGCCTCTATTTATAGTTTTGAACTCACCCTGATCTCTCGACAGAGAAAGTGGAAGTCGTGGAAGAGTGGGGGAGTGAGTTGGTTTCTGTAACTGCCTGAGTTGTATAGAACATGTCCACTCAAGCCATCTTCTCGTAACTGTCCACTATCTCCATCAGTTTCTTTCAACTGTCGTAGACCGCCAGACCAATACCCCTAAAGTTATCCCCCCGTGTGATGTTTTGATGTCTCGAGTGATACGCATATATTGCATAGTTGAGTTGAGTCTGAGTAGAGTCGTATGACTAGGATGTTATGACCAACATGAGTGTGGTGTCTTCAAGACACGAGTAGTAGGTGTATAGGAGTGGCCTTGGCTGTTGGCCAAGGCCAGGAATTCATAGCACCATTGACTTGTGGTGCCATAGCCCAAGGGGCTACGGCCTTGGCCTTTGGCCAAGGCTAACTCATCTTGTTGTGGCGCCATGATTCATGGTGCCACGGCCTTGGCCTTTGTCCAAGGCTATTTTCTCGTGAACCCATGGTGGCTCATGGTTCACGGTGCCATGCTATATGGTGCTATGACTTTGGCATTTGGCCAAGGTCAACTTTGTTGCAGCTGGTGCGTGCTGGCTATGCCTTGGTTATGGTGTGCGTGTTTACGCTACAACATACTTGAAGTCATGGCGTGTTTATCCATGGTATGTTAGACCATCCTGAGTTTGGGATGAGGTCTGTTTAAGCCTGTTTAGGCTGTTGTGTGCTTCTCAGGGAGCTCTGGACAGGCCTAGAACTTCGATATTCCTGAGGTTTTCATTAAGACTCGAATGTTGAGTCGTATAAAGAGGAAATCCATGAGGATGCGTCTCTGTTAACTCTTTACCATGTACCATATAGTGATCTGGTTCTGATGCCGAGGAATTCGAGGCGATGTCGACATGAAGCAGATTAATGGGCTTAATGTGCTGGTGAGACTATCAGTACTGCACTATGATATCATCCTCTCCACCGGGGGTTATAAGAGAGAACTCATAGAGAGTTTATTCAGCTCGTAGAACGGGTTGCATTCTGAGTTATTTTTCATCATCTATAGTTATATGTCTTCGGCTCTTCTGAATCATTCAGTGCTTCGATCTTAGTCTTCCCCATTGGTGCTTCTTCATTGTGGGGTTGACACGTGTCTCGATAGTTTTGTGCCCCTACAATGTTATTAATAACCGTCGAGTTGGTCCATAATCCATCCAGGGGATTTACCAAGACTTGTCTTAAGTTGGAATGATCACTTGTGACCCTCCTCCGGTTATCAGATTTGGATATTGATTTTTGAGATCGTTCATATCTTACCATAAGACTCACGAGCGCAAACGAAAAGTTGGTAGTATTTCGGTACCCCTGCTTTTTCAGAAAGGCTTTGTCAACATACAAGTACAATACTTTAATTATAAATGACAAGTCAAATATAATGCGGAAATAATGTAAAGTACGCACAAGAATTTTGTTAACGAGGAAACTACAAACTCGTAGAAAAACCCTGGGACCTAGTCCAGTTTTGAACACTCTTAAGAATTAAACCGCCAACACACCTACTCTCAGACCTCGGACTAGGAGATTAAAACAATATGATCATAATACGACTATTAATCACAAAGCTTCTCCTCAGTATTCCTAGGCCTCCAACCACAACAAGGTGATCACGCACATGTAATCCCTTAAGAATACAAATGCATGTTACTAGAGTTTCTCCACATCCCATCGTGAAGACTATCGCTACCCGACCTCAAATCGGACGACTCCAATATTTACGGACAACAACCAATATAACGGAAGGTCAAACCAATATATGATATCCGTGGAAACTTACAGATATTTCACCGAAGTTGTTTTACACCTAGATCAAGGATATTTAAGTTTATTTGGTGATAAACCCCTTGAGATACCAAACAAGGTTTAGAAACCAAACTCTTGATATTAATCAAAATCAACCTTGTCGTCCCAGTTGAAATCAAGCAATTTTAAATGCGTACAATATGATGACCTTGATGAACAAAGTACCCGCAAAATAAACAATCCAAAACAACGATCTTGATTCCACTCGATATTTATTAAGTTGGCACACAAACCGAGAGAAACTTGCTTACAAATCCAGGTCAATAGATAAAGAGATCTTTTTATCACTACGATCTTGAATAACCTTATATAATAAGAGAATGACCTTAGAATAAACAAGATCGTAAAACTATGATAGACGTGATAGAACTGAACACAAGTACAATACAAATTAAGAAAACTAATAAACATAAACTAGTTTCCCTTGAAAGGTACTTATAGACTTTACGATCCCTAGAGAAGACTTTCACACTAATCCAAACGGAGAACAAATTTCTTGCATACTGAAAGGAGTAATGGGTATCACGATTGAGTGTGTTGTCCTATTAGCTGTAATCCACTACTCGAAAAAGTCTATATAAGGCGAGCTTGAGCTCATTTGTAAGGGTTGGGTTTTTTCTTAAGATAGGGTAATCTTTGGTAAACCAGTCTAGGTTAGTAGTTTGTATCTTTCATGCTATGTATTTTCCACTGTGGTATGATAAAAACTATGTGCATCGTTCTTAGGCTTTACTTCAGTTTTCATTTACATGGCTCGATTAGTCCTCTCATGTGGTATTCTCGCTCTAGAGATACCCATAATCCAATGGTTTCGATGATTTTCCTAATGGTTGTGGAGTACAAAGTCCCTAAGCAGATTTTGTACACACACAGTTTGTCGCTAGAAAGAGGTACTGATTAAAACAACTTAGGTTTGCCTGTGATTTTGGTGGTTTTCAAATTTTTCAGAAATTTCTTTTTTAGGGTTTCCAAAGTTCTTCTTTTATGTTTTAAAATTTCAAGCTCCAACACCTTGAGTATCTTAAGATTTTTTAGCTTTAGAGTGCTTAAGAATTTCGGGCAAATTATCATAATGATGGACTAATGTTCCTCAAGGAATCTAAGCTTTGAGGCATAAAAATCCAATCAAGATCCATAAAACTTTGGACTTTCCTTCTAATGTGTACCGCTTAAATTGCTACCTACGGCTACTTTTACAGCAGTTATGATAGGAGGATATTTTCACCATTCTTGAATAACACAGCGTCTAATCTAGAAAGATTAAGAAGATTAAACCGCAAGAACTATCGCTTTGGGTATGGCGGATCTAGAAAAACTAGGGTTCTCCCAGAAAAATGATCGGTAAACTTTAGGAGGGCTAATGGACAAACCCAACAGAAAAACCTTACATGTCAGGATTAGTTGCAACCACTAAAACATGTGTCAACCTTTTAGCACACAAAGGACAACCATGAACCTCACTTGTCGGCTATGTGGTGCAGGGGTCGTTGTCACCAACACGGGGCTCCGAGGATGGATAACACGATGGAACTACAAAGGGGAAGGACATCACAACCAGCTTACTCCAATTCGATGATCCATACGAGAAGATGTGTCAGCCTGCGGAGGAACATTACTGGGGGGATACACAAAAGAGATGTCGAGGGAAAAGAGATAATGCTAGAGGAGGCAAGGAAATTCGAGCCTTGGCAATTGAAGCCCGTATTCTTCTCGCCAGAGGAAGTTCCCGAGGATGGGTCAAGCAACCAACCACTAGTAATCACTACATTTATCCACAAAGAACTGATGCCGAAGATATTAATCGATCTAGGAAGTTTTGTGGACGTCCTCTTCGGAATGGCTTATAGGAAATTCTTTAACAACACACCAATGGTGCCATCAGATTACACAATATATGGATTCAATGGTAGAGCATCAAGACCAAAGGGAGAGGTGTCATTACCAGTGCAAGTAGGGTCGTTGACGTTACACACAATATTTTGCGTATTGGATATCGAGTCACCATACAACGCTATCCTAGGGCGACCATGGTTACACAGACTCTTGGGAGTGGCGTCAACATTGCACCAAAGGCTCAAGTTTCCAAATCCTTCGGGCATAGATGAAATAATCAGGGATACAACGGAATCAAAACTCTGTCACGAGAAGGATATCCAACAGAGATGGTATGCGAGACGAAATCGAAGGGAGCGAAGAAGATAGGAAAAAAGGGAAGAAGCCGAGAAGGAAATCAATCAGGTCATCTGAGGAGACGGCGAGGCGATTACAAAGGAAGCTCCAAAGGACCCAAGCCCTATGAACGAGGATACTCTAAGCTTTACACCAACAGAACCAACGGCGGAAGTAAACCCCGGAACTCCAGAAGATCCTAAGATGGTGAAAGTAGGAACACTCATGGGAGAAGTCCAGCGAGCGGAATTGGAAAGTTTGTTGCGAGAGTATGCAGACGTATTCGCTTGGAAGATGAGAGGAATGTCAGGAATCGATCCGAGCTTGGCATGCCACCATTTAGACATCAATCATTCGACACAACCATTCAAGCAACGACCAAGAAAGCTAGCATACATATACCAAGAGGCGGTGGAGTCCGAACTTAACAAGATGATTACGACAGGAATCATTAATAAAATACAGTATGCGGATTGGATCTCAAATATGGTCATCGTTCCAAAGAAGAACAAAGGGGTGCGCATTTGTATTGATTTCAGTAACCTGAATAGAGCCTGCCCAAAAGATCCACATCCACTTCCCAGCATAGATCAGCTGGTAGACGCTACAGCAGGTCATGAATTATTGAGTTTCATGGACGGGTATTTAGGTTACAACCAGATACCTTTAGTAGTGGAAGATCAAAAGCACACGTCATTCATCACAACCAATGGGTTATATTGCTACACTCGCTTATCGTTCGGTTTAAAGAACGCTGGTGCCACTTACCAAAAAGCTATGGAGAATATCTTTCGTCCTTTGTTAAAGAAGACTGTAGAGGCTTACGTAGACGACATGTTGGTGAAAAGTAAGAAAGCAGCAACCCATGTGGGAGACTTAAGAGAGATACTGGAGAAGATGTGTCAAATCATATGAAGATCAATCCTGCAAAGTGTATATTCGGAGTTACCTCGGGAAAGTTCCTAGGATATATTGTTACAAAAACTGGAATCGAAGCAGATCCGTTGAAGGTACAGGCAATCTGAGACATGCCATCACCAACAACCATGAAGGACGTACAAGCTTTAAACGAGAGAATGACAGCACTAAGCAGGTTCATTTCTCGGTCGTCAGATAGGTGCAAGGAATTCTTCAACATTTTGAAGAAGGGAGAAAATTTTGTATGGACAGACGAAAGGGAGGTCGCATTTCAAGGAATCAAAAACTATCTCGCAAGCTTGCCACCTTTACAGCGCCCATAAAAGGACAGATCTGAGACTTTACATAGCAGCCAATTCGGATGCCATAAGTGCGGTTCTCGTAACCACAAGGGAGGGCGAGAAACCTATTTACTACATCAGTAGAACTTTATTTCAAGCAGAAAAGAACTACACTAAATTAGAACATCTAATCCTAGCATTGGTAGTGGCGACTCAGAAGCTCCGAACGTACTTTCAGGCTCACAAAATCACAGTATTAACTAAAACGCCGATATAATCAGTTCTCAAGAATATCCAAGCATCAGGACGGATAGCAAAATGGAATGCCCAGATAGGACAGTATGAAGTTTTCTATGAAATTCGCACGGCGCAAAGATCACAAGTCATAGCCGATTTCTTAGCAGCATTTCCAGTAGCAGAAGACGAGGAAGGCGAGCCAATATTAGGGATCCAAGAAGAAGAGGAACCACTATACCTACTAGAACAATGCCACCCCCGAAGGTGGGAGATATACATTGATGGATCAGTTAATGGAGACGGCCGAGGAATCGGTATAATATTCACCTCGCCCGAAGGAAAACGAACAGTATACTCCCTCCGAATATAATTTGAAACCACTAATAACGAAACGGAGTATGAGGCAATGATTTGCACATTACAGTTAATGATAGAAATGGAGAGTCAAGAAGCCAGGATAACTACAGACTCCCATCTCGTAGTCAGACAGCTCGACGGGAGTTATCAGACAAATGACTCGCTAGTCAAATACAAAAAGAAGGCGAGGAGCTTGATGGCAAGAATACCGAACCTGAAAATTAGGCACATAAGCCGAAAGGACAACAGGCATGCAGACGCGCTGGCATTTATTGCTTCAAAAATGACGGATCCAGATATTACTTCAGTCGAGATAGGAAGAATTCGAAAATCATCCATCGAGGACCTCGAAGGCGAGCACGTAATGGCAATCGAAGGAGAAAGCGAGGACTGGAGGCTACCGATAAAGCGATACCTTGAAAATAAGGAGCTGACAAGTAATCCTTTGGAGGCGCACAAGATAATTAACCGAGCAGGGAACTACAGGATCCTCGACGGGGTCCTATACAGACAATCATACTTGGGTCATCTCTTAAGGTGTGTCCATCGATTGGACGGGAAGATACTCATGACAGAACTTCACAGTGGAGCCTTAACCCAAAGAACCAAAGCTCAAGGGTATTATTGGCCTTATATGCGTGCAGATGCAAAAGACAAATCTCGGAAATGTGATGCCTGTCAAAGATTTGCAAAAAAAATACATGCGCCGGCTACAAACCTAAATTCAGTCTGAAGCCAATGGCCTTTCGCGAAATGGGGAGTTGACATAGTGGGACCATTTATTCCTGGATCTGGGCAGCGCAAGTACATCATTGTTGCAACCGATTACTTCACAAAGTGGATCAAAGCAAAAGCACTAAGGAATCACACGGGGCGAAACGTCTTCACCTTCTTCTGGGAAAACATATTTTGTAGATTCGGCGTCCCCGCCGAGATAGTATCAGACAACGCAAAGGAATTCTTAAGTGCTGACGTCAGGGAACTACTAAACCAATACAACGTAAGGCTGGGAACCTCTACCCCAATCTACCCGCAAAGTAATGGCCAAGCAGAGTCGACCAACAAAACAATAGGAGAGAATTTGAAAAAGAGGGTCCTGCCACACAAAAAACAATGGTGCGAACATCTCCATAACGTCTTGTGGGCATTTCGTACTTCGCAAAGGGAAGAACCAGGAATGACCCCATTTCACCTCACATTCGGAACATAGGCAGTGTTACCTAGCGAGATCATACTCCCAACGGACAAACGTAAGACGTGGGAGCAAAATCTAACTGCAGACTTGATTTTTGCAAAACTAGATGACTTGGTAGAAGACAGGGAAAGCGCCCTAAGGCACATAATCAATTACCAGCAAGGGTTAGCTAGGGGGTATACCAAGAAAGTTATCGAGCGAGAATTTCAGCCTGGCGAGCTAGTCTTACGAGAGATACCGCCTTACCAAAAAGGAAATGCAGAAAAACTGGAGCCAGTATGGAAAGGTCCCTTCAAGATAAAGCAGGTAGCAGGAAAAATAGCCTACAAGTTAATCGACGAGGATGACGAAACGAGATTAGGCAATGCGTGGAACGCAAAGTACTTAAGAAAATATCACTCGTAAAAAGCAATGTACTATGAAAATCAAACTCCAAATGAGAAATAATCATTGTATTTCCCGACTCTTACTTTTATTAAGGAAATTCCAAAAGACCTCGAATGGCAGGCATAGTCCTCGAATGGTAGGCACATAAAAGACCCCGAATGATGAGGAACACATAAGTCCTCGAAGGGTGGTCATAAAAGTCCTCGAATGACAGGCATGGTCCTCGAATGGTAAGCATCAAGCTAATGCACACGTAAGTCGCAAAGGCCCCACGACTTACGCGGCACAGTCCTCAACCCACAAGACACCCCGATAGCGGTGGATGCACTGAATCTAAGCTACACAAGCTAAGAATCAGATGAATCCACTACCATTGCGACCAAAGGGACCTCCTTATTGAGGCGTTGCGGGGACAATTAATGGGATTAACATCTGCCTTTAAGGCGGATGGAA